>VXBI01001940.1:258763-295823 GCA_013397375.1 Toxostoma redivivum
TTTTTTATTGGAAATACCCAAAGCCATCTAAATCATGTATGGTAAATAAAAAATATAGGAATTGCCACATACAAAACCAAAATGCCAAGTAATGTATAATGCTGTTCAATAAATGAGGTGACAACATTTTGAGAAAACAGAAAGAAAAATTCATGCACACAGGTATCTCAGAAAAAGATAGTGAGGCATTTGTCTTTTCAAACCAAAGTCAGTAAGAGAGATTGTTTCATAATAGTTCAAAGCATATCCCATAAATATGAAGAAGGAAATGGAAAAGCCATTTAATGAAACTGTTTGGTATCCTGTGTAATCTGGTTAGGTTCAGGGCCACTTCTGATTTCCTGGAAATGAATACTTTTATAAATAGTGAGCTTTCTACAGAAATTTTGAGAAAATTTATAAAGGATTAAAAGAATGAAATGGCAACCTTTGCTGTAACTGGTCCAGAAGAGTGTCTTCAAAAAAAATTACAGTGTGCAAGTGACATGTGCAGGAACTGCATATTGATTCCACAGCAGTATCAAGATAAAATACAACACTAGACATGAGGAAAAGTGTTAAGTGCCACATACTTAACAGTCTGGAATAGATGACCTATTAGTCTCACACAACTTTAGTCTGAAGATTCAGCTTCAGACTTGACTTGAGGAAATGCAAAATATTTTGTCCTTCCTCTTTCTTTACTGGGTTTGAGTGGGTAAACCCCTATCATCTTTGGTGTTCTTCGCTTGTTTTGTTCCTTCACTTGCAGTTGCTCTTAGAGAGGAATCATTAGTTAACAAATGGCTCAGGACTCTCCAATTTTCAGGTCACTTTGTTTACTCCACAATGCTTATACGTTCCCTGCTTTCTGTGAATTGATTCACTAAGTCTGTCAACAGATGCAGGCCTTGGAATCTGGCCAAAAAATATTCTTTTATCTCTGCAGAGATTTCTCCAAAATTCTTCATCTTTTCTACTTCTTTGTTTATGGCAGATCACTGGCTTCAGTTTCTGAGCCCCTTTTTTGGAGCCCTTTTTATCCTAAACCTATACACAGGGGAGTCACATTTCATCAGATTTTCTTCCAGATTTGTGAGAGGTTGTGAGCAGCAGTGCAGGGGCTTTGCACCACCTATTAGTGGTTTGTCTATCAGTCTCATCTGTCTTCTCTCAGAGCCAGGATTAACAGAAACATGGTTGAAACAGTTTTTTTTTGTGTTGGGGCTTGGATGTTTATCATATCTTATCAGAAACTACAGAAAGTATGACAGCACTTCCAGCTCCTTGCTAGAAGTAGAGAGAAATGGCTACAGATGCAACTGCTACAAGGTCTTTTAAGGCTAAACAGTCCAGTAGAGAATTAACATCTATATTATTTATACTTTTGACCCAATAACTATGTTCCCATGACTCTTACAGTGACACTAACTGACTAACCAGAAACTACTACCTGAAATCCATGAAGAAGAAGAAAGATGAACAAATAGACAAGGCCCAAAAATCTTCATCTTGTCCCATACCTATTACTATACTATAAAAATCCCAAATTTAAAACACATCACCCTGTGAAAGTACGCACTTCTAATTCACTACACACTTGTGATTTCTACTTCACCACTCATATTTAGAAGCTATCTCCAAGGCCTCAGATCAAAAGCAGTGTTTTCCAGGGGGTCTGTGCCTGAAAGCACAGAAAGCTCAAAAACTCCAGATTTCTGGGATCTGGGAAGAGGTGACACCAGGGTATTCTGCTGTAGTGGGTTTGGCCCTGGCTAAATTGCCAATGCACCCACTAAAATTATTTACTCATTCCTGCTGTGAGATAGGATTAGGAGAAAGGCAAAATAGGCTCAAACTTTGAAGGGTATAAAGAAAAACTTTATTAATAGAAACTAAAAGGAAAATAATAAGAAGCTGAATAAAACTTTCAGAACACTTCTCCCCTCACAACTTCTTTTCTTTCACACTGACAACGTACAGAAACAAATCAATCAGTCTACGATCTCTAAAAATAGTCTTTCTCTAATTTACTTAGGGAAACGAGTTTCTCACTCAGTCTATGAAGACTTCTCCACAAGAAACAGTTTTCTCGTGGCTTCAAAGTCACAGTGAATCAGCTGCCTAGGAGAATGGAAATCTGATCACTGTGTAAAAATCCCTTCCTTGGCTGACAATTTTCCCTGTAACTGTTATTGAGGACCATGTAAACTCACGGGGTTTATTTTAAGGTTGAGCAGTTCAGAGCAAAGTTCTCTTCATCTAACTCTGAGAACAGAGATCTTCTCTTCATCCCTGGGGGCAAAAAGTGTCTTCATCATGATCACTTTCTGTTCAAATTTCTCATGGGATCACAGCTACTTCAACATCTGCTTATTTCAGCACAAATTCCTCTGCTCATGTCTACAGTTAGAATGTTTTATCCACCCCATATGCACTCACAAGTTACAGGAGAAAATGTATCTGATTTATCTTCTCCATAGCTTACAAGAGAAAATTTCAGTCCATGCCTCTCCTTGTTCCTTCATCTAGGACCTGACTCCTCCTTCTTATCTGACTTTGATGTCTCCATGCTGTTTCTGTGCGTGTCTTCATCTCTGTCCTTTTCTTCCACTCGAGAGAGAACAAAGTGTCTGCAAGTCTCATTCTGAAAAAGTTAGTATCTTGCCCCAGTCCTGTCCATGACTATGCTATCTCATTTGGGCTGTGGCCAGGAGCTATTTATGGTAGAGATTCTTCTGGCAGCCATGCTGGGGCTGGATTAGGATAGCAAGGACCCAGCCAGAAATGATGGTAGTTGCTCTGGCTGCATTCCATTCCAGGGGAGCCCAGCCCAGTCCCCACTGGGCTGCATGGGCTGTGCAGGGTGGGCAGCCCACATGGAGCTGCTCCCGAGGGTGTTATCAACAGCAGCATCGAAGCCAAGCCACAGGGAGAAAGGGGAGAAAGACACAGGCAGCCGCAGGCCGGCCTTGTTATCTCGTACTGAGGTGGAAGAAAGAGGAAGAGCTTTCTGGGCTTTGTTTGTTTCAAAATGCGTATTCACAGAGGCGTGTTTAGCCTTCTCAGTGGTTTAATAGGTTGTCAATTCTCAAAACTGGTAACTGATTGGTTTTTGATATAGCGGAAGCGCTCAGAAAAATATAATTTCTGTGAATGTCTCTTTCCTTCCTCACTAAATGTCATATGTGCAAAACCAGCACATCTGCTTACTGTAGTGCTTCAGACCATTTGAGATAGTGCAATGTCAGAAAAGGAGAAAGTCTTGAGCAAATTGGGCACAATATCCCAGCACAGGAAAATAGCTAAGTCAGGCATCACTAGGGATTTTCAGGACCAGAACTGTGATGGTATCATAAGAGCATCCCCACGGGGAGTAATCTTCTCTCTTTTTTTCACTTTTAGTTTGATTAAATATATGTTTTCTTAAAATACTCAATATTATAATATGAGAACTGTTAAAGGTTTCCTCTCTTCTGAGAGGAAAGCTTACTTAAATATTGCTGCTATTCACTCTCTGAAATATAGAAGCTCATATTCTTAATTAGATATTTGAGGAAAACCTCAGTTTTTATTTTTTTGAGTTTCAATTTATTTCATACAATTCTATTTTTTCCCTTTGGAGTAATTCAGTCAATATATTTTCAATATTTGGCATGAATTTCCCATATATTTACCCTGATAATAAGCAGTCACTTGTTGCAGCCCATGTTTATTTTCCTTTATTCAGTTTATTGTTATAATGGTTTGTTCCTATGTTCCCCTATGTTTTCCCCTGTTGGTCTGTCCCCAAGTTATATCCACCCCTGAAACGGCCTTACTTGGCATTCCCCGCCCCTTGTCCATCATTGTAACCCCGCCCCTTTTTCCAGCACCTTCCTTGTCTATCACTGTAACCCTGCCCCTTGTTCCAACCCTTTTGTTGTCCATCATTGTAACCCCACCCCTTTTTCCAGCACCTTCTTTGTCCGTTCTACCCTGAGCCAATCCCTAGCTGTTCCACCCCTTTGGAAACTCGATGTCCCATTGGCCCATGTGACCTTTTCTCCTCCCCCTCTTCCCCCATTGGCTGTAACCCTGTCAGACCCTGCCCTCCACTCCTCCCCTAAGGACCCTTCATTGGTTAGTTGTTTGTATCCACCCCCTGATCTGCCCCCAAACTTAATCCTGACAACGACAGTGCTCGGAGTTCTTTGTGATCTCTCCAACTACAATGGGCTGTCGGGAATCTCAGAAGCAGAGAGCCTCCCCTGTCTCCTTTACCCAATCCTCAGTATGGACCACACTAAAGAGCTGCTAGTTCTTGAGGTTCTGTCTCCAGGAAATTTCACTCTGGGGCAGTTTCCCACACTTGGCATGGTGCCGCTGTGCCCCCAAAGAGCTAGCCTGGGCTTTGGCAACCTGTGTCAGTTAGTGGTTTATGTTTTCAATAACACCTACTTATACTCCCAAGATTTAAAACTGCAGAGTGCTTTGCTGCAGGGCCACATTGATACTTAAATTAGTAGCTAGAGCTTCAAGTAAATTTGTAGTATTTACATGCAAACCAGAGAGGGTGACAGGTGTTCGGGGTATTTTCTGCAGTCTACTTAGTCTTTAGGAGGTGGATGTCTTCTAAAGGCAGCTGGAAGTGCCCTCACAGTTACAGCCCTTGGTTCTCACAGGGGAATTCAATCACCCTGATAATCACTGGAAGAGGAACACAAGGCAGAAGCAGGTTCCTAGAAATCTTTGATAACTTTCTGATACAGGTGATGATGGAACCAAGTGGGAACGGTGCTGTTGGAGTTTATAGACAAAGTCTTCCAGGTGATACAAAGTTCAGGGGTTGCTAAGCAACCATGAGTTCAGTATTTTGCAAGGAGGAAGCAAAGCAGCGAGTAACTTTGCAACCCTAGACTTCAGGAAAGCTAACTTTGGCTCCTTCAGTGAACAACTTGGAAGAATGCCCATGGGTATATATCATACAAGGAAGAAGGGTCCAAGAGGGTATAAGTCCGTATTGCAGGATCACTTCCTCCTGGCTGCCTGGAGTGCATCCCTTTGGGTAAGAAAATGTGAAAGGGGACAGGAGACCTACATGGATGAACAAGGAGCTCCTGGCAGCAGATATGCATGAAACAGGTGCATGATGCCTGGGATGAACTTAGTGATGTCAGAGTATTCAGACATGCAACAAGGAAGGCAAGGCTCATCTGGAATTAAATTTGTTTGAAGGTGTTTGTCGTAAATGAATTAATATTTGGGAGGAAGATGATGAGTTACTAGTTAATACAATGTAGTTATGAATTTGTTGAGGAACTGTTAAAGAGTTATGTTTTGTTAAATGAATAGTTACGTAAGAATTGTTGATAGATTGTTACAGATAGGTTGTGGATTGACAGTTGTTGAGTGTGTATCCACTAGGTGGAACACTAATGGGTGTTCGGTTGGCTGAATAGCAGGAACATTCTAAAAAATGACCTAATGGAGTGAGGACATCAACTTGACTTCTAATTGGAAGATGAGCTAACCTATAAGAACTCAGTATTCCAAAATGACCGGTCAGGACTGCACCTCATTACAGACCAAGCAGCGGCCCAGAAAGGAACCAGTCAAGGAGAGGATCCAGAAACGCACCAATCCGCGAGGAATCGAGGTTATAAAGACTGCCCAGGTGTTCTGCACCTGGTCCTCTGGCAGAAACATGGTTCCAAAGGAGCACCCAGTGCATTGGTGTGATACTGGCACTGTTACTGTTGTTATTTTTCTCTGGCTTGTCGCGTAGGGGCTCGGGCTTATCTCAAGTCCCTGTTCTCAGTTTTTAATTTAATAAAGGAGTCAACCTATGAGGTTGCTAGCCTCATTTATAACAGCGTTGAGGATAAACAAGAAGGGCTTCTTCAATAAATCAATAACAAAAGGAATGCTAAGTAAAATGTTGGCTCCTGACTCAATGGAGCAGTGACTGTTTCAACAGAGGCTGCAGAGAAGGCTGAGATGTTGAATACCTTCTTTACTGCAGTCTTCACTGCCAAGGCCAGGCCCTAGTAGGAATTAATGACCCAGGAGACTAGGGACAAGACCAGGAGATAAGAAGATACTCTCTTGATTGAGAAGGATTGGGTTAGAGACCACTTAGTCAAACCTGATATCCAGAAAGAAGTCCATGGGCCCTAGTGGGATGCACTCACAAGTGCTGAGGGAACTGTCAGATATCATTACTAGCTGCTCTTAATCATCTTTGAAAAGTCATGGCAATCAGGTGCCCAAAGACTGGAAGAATAGAAATGTCAATCCAGTCTTCAAAAAGGACGACAGAAG
Source organism: Toxostoma redivivum (assembly GCA_013397375.1). NCBI lineage: Eukaryota > Metazoa > Chordata > Aves > Passeriformes > Mimidae > Toxostoma > Toxostoma redivivum. Next base: position 265,046 of record VXBI01001940.1, read on the forward strand.
AAATTACAGGCCAGTCAGACTCACCTCAGTGCTTGGACAGGTGATGAATCAGCTCATTCTAAGGAGATATCTCTAAGCACATGGAAGACAAGAAGGTGATGAGAAGTAGTCAGAATGGACTCAGCAAATGGAAACCATTCTTACCCAAACTTTCTGCCTTTTCTGATGGGAGAACTGGCTGGATAGAAGAGAGGAGTGCAGTGGAGGCTGTCCACCTAGAGTCTAGCAAGATTTTTGAAACTTTGTTTTCCCAGAGATCATGGAGATATTTGAAAGCTGTCTGGACATACTTCTGAATAACATTCTCTAAGTGACTCTGCCTGAACAGTGACGTTGGACTGGATGACCTCCAACAGTCGCTTCCAAGTATTCTGTGATTCTCTGATACAAGGTTCACTGAGACAGATGCCAGAAAGGCATTTTTTCCTCAAAACTGTGTAAATATTTTCAGAAGGAAGACTCTTTCCTTTAGAAATTAATGACAGTGATGGATCTGAGGCTGATGCTTCATAGAGGTAAGTCTGGAAGTGCCTTAGATGTCTCTATGGTTACTATAAATTTATCACATGTTCTGAGAGAAGGAACTACTGAGTACTTCCGTTATTCTTGTCCTTGTTCTCTATACACTCAGAAGAAAAAGGGGACACCATATTTTTCTAGTGGACATGTTACCTTACTTTGATGAAAAATGATTTGTAAACTTTTTCTTACTCTCACTATATTTGAAAGATTTATTGTAGAGTTCTCCAGTGAAGAACAGAGAAGACACTCCAAAAGATTCATGATCAACATGAAAAATTAAAATTTATCTACTCTAATTCAGTAAAATTAAATTCTCACTTATGCTATAAAGCCAGTGCTACACGTATTTTAGATAAACACAGTATGTAGAAAAAAAATCAGATAAATAACATTTTCATAGATTCATAAATAGCTCAGAATCAACTGAGGTTTACTAAGGGGAATTTTATAGAGGCTAACATGCATAAAGTGGATATTGCTTGCTTTTTATCTGACCCCATTCTGTAGATTTTTTTTCATATGTGGCTCAAAAAACTACCAAATAATCTCAATTCAGATAACCTCCTGTCTCCAAAAAAACAAAAAAAACCCTTCTACAGTAGTTGTTTTAAAGCACTTTGCTTTACATTACAGGTCATTCATTGTAAGGAAGAAATACTACACACATATGTTACTTTCAGATGTGCATGCAAAGACTGAGAAAAAAGAACGATCTCTTTACAGATATTTAAAATAATTCTTACAGTTACACTGACATTTCCAAAGAAATCTATTCATAGTGATTCTACTTGGAAAATTTTACTCATTTTTACTTTCAATTTATTCTATTCATACTTTGCATTAATAAGCTTTTTTTTTTTTTCCCAGGGAATAAAATTGCTTTGCAAAATTTTTGCAAGAGGAAACTTTAATATATGACTGAGTAGAATTCAGATTGGTATGAACACTTTTGTGGCATCAAGTATTCCCTTGCAACACTGTAAAAGCTTACAAATTTCTGTTTTCTGGGCCAAGAAACAAAATGACAATTTTTTATCTGAAGATAAAAATTGAATTATGTCATATATGCTTAATAATTAATGTGTTCTGTATACTAGCTGCTTAGAATAATTCAAATGCTATATGAGCTCCAAATGGGATTTTTGTTACAACTGAATAAATCACCAATATGTACCTTGTCAGTAATATGCAGAAACTACTGATATTTAGAATTGCTTTTTTGCCCAGGCATAGTTTAGGTTTACATAACCCCAGTGGTAATATAAACATGAAAAAAACATCTGTTCAACTAAATTCAAAATTACTAAATGACCTAATCTCAAATGACACCAGAAGGAAGGCTCATGGGAAAATGTTAACAAAGAGTAATGTCACATCACAGCTTCTATAACTTTGTCTCAGCATGGCACACCACAAAGCAAGCTGTCTGCTAGTTTCATTAAATTATTTGGAAATTGCATTTTGTTATGCAGTAGGGTACATTTTCCAGAAAATGTTATTTTGGTGTTAAAGTTGAAAACTATTCCCATTGATTCAGTCAGTTTACAATGTATTGCTTTTAGGGAATAGTGAATTACGAGAAGCACAAGTTCCTGAATGTTGCTAACCTGACTCCACACAAATGATAAGCACTGATGAGCACAAATGATGAGCAGCTGTCACTTGAAAATCTTTCTTTGCAGTAAAAAAGAAAATGTTGAGAGGAGGAGAAGAACATTAGAAATTAAGGCAAAAACACAGACTGTTAATTATACTGTTGAAAATTCTAAAACCAAGCTTCCAGTTTTATTGAAATCTTTGCATTACCGCAAGGCCTTCCCACAATGTCTATGTTCTTTTGTTCTTTCTGGTTCTGTTGTCTACTGCAAGGCCATCTAATGCTATTACCTGTCTGATTTTCATGGATACCTATGCAGAGGTATGGATCCATTTTCTTGTTTTGTTGGAGGCAGACCATGGCAGAAGGGGAGCTGGGCAACTCAGTTGGCTTTATGTGGGATACTGACAGCTAACTTGAAAAGTTAACCTTACTTTGAAGCTCAAACCAGCTAGTCACAAAAAATGACTTCATGGTGGTATATGCAGAAGGAGAAACACTTGCTGAGATGGTACTGAAAGATCATTGTGTTTCTTATTATTATGGTAATAGACTCATTTTGATACTGCAAGTTCTAATTGCCTGGTGCCGATAGACCAGAAAACTTACTCCAAATCACCATTGTGGTCTCCTTTTTTCCAGATTGTGTAAAGTGGACAACTGATTGTTTCAATCATATGTGATCATGTTTTCTGCAGTTAGTGCCTCTGTAATGAGGCACTTGAGAATGCCAAATCTTGCACAATCTGCAGAAAGAATTCTGCTCACAGACAATGCCATCCCATTTATATATATGGACTTACATTTTTTATGACAGAGTCAGTTGAATTTCAGGGCACAATGAACCTTAAAAGATATATATTTGAGTCCAGTGATGGTTCACATTGGCAAAACCTGACAGGTGATATAAAGATACTTTTATTTGTGTAAATATAGGTTTTGGTTATATTTATTTTTCCTGGTTTTAACAGTATTCAAGTCTGACTGATCCTTTTTGGACTCTGATGGAAATAAAACTATTGGTTTACATAAATCAAAAGAATTTATTCTTTTTATCACAATGTAGTCATTGATGTTGGGGGAAAAAAGAAACCCGAGGCCCAAGCCTTTTAATTCTTGTGGGCCCTGTGTATTGCTGTAGTCTGTTTGTTGCGTTAAGGGTATAGAAATTTAGCATAAATTTTGAGGCTCTAGTGTGTCTCAGTGAAACGAAGTGGGGCTGTCAGTCCTTCCCTTCACTGCAGACACCCTTCCCTAGCCTTTCTCGAGCCTAGTTCAAAGGGAGGAAGGGGCCCAGCCTATGTTCATCTCAGCCAGCCTCATCAGTTCTGCCCCAGATGGCAGAAGCTCGGAACGCAGTTGTGCCCATTGACCACGCTGTTGCAGGCAGCCTCTGAGCAATGTGAAACAGGTGCCAATCCCTCCAGCCTGCCGAGCACCTCTGAAGGGCTGCACAGCACTCTTTGGGGTGTTGGCCACTCTTCACAGCCTTGTTGTGTCAGCAAACTTGCTCAGGAGGCCTCTGCCTCTTCATCCAAGTCATTGATGGATAAGCTAAACAATACTGGACCCAGTCTAAACCCTCGGGACACGGCTAGTGACAGACCTCCAACCAGACCCTGTGCTGCTGTCACAAACCTCTTAGACTTGCCAGTCAACCCTTTATTTGTAGATTGTAGCAATTTTTAGAGCATGTCCACCAGAAGTGTTTGTGTATGCAAATGCACTGCATCAGAGATCTACTTGAACTCCTACTGATTCTTGAAATAGGTTGCAAATGCAGAATTGCTGTAAGTTTAGAGTTGATCATAATTTTGAATTAGCATTTTAATATCAGCTTTTAACTAGAAGAAAGAACTAAACAAAGTGGTTAGTGGTCATAGTATTCAGTTCAATCATCTAGTCTATCACAATTTGCATAATGAGAATTATTGACAAGTACAGGTTTTATTCTGCTTCAGTTGGTACCAAAGTTGCAGATTTAAAGAAGTTAATCCTTTACACTTTTCAGACCTTGTTCTCATTCTATTATTTGATATGTATTATTATGGTGTCCGCGTCTTACTTAGAATGAAATCTATTCTGTCCCAAATGAAGCAAGAGCAAATGAAAGATGCCTACAAAGAAAGTAGAATAGCTGAATACCTATTGTTTTACTTTTGGACTCAATATTTAATTTCTATTGATTAGTACTTGCTTATTGTTACATGGACACAGGAGTTGCTGAGATAATTATTGCATGCAGTTTTTAAAAACAAATTAACTCTTTACCCTTTGGATGTTTTAGCCCAGGCAAAAAGTATATCTCCTTTTATCTTGGACAACTCCATTTTAAATTTATCTTAACTCAGGAGGAAGATGATCAAAATTTCCATAGTGTTGCTTCAAGTATTTTTATAATTTCTAAGTACTGTTCTTAAAATGACACATTTTATAGAAACTGCTTTTAGGTGGAGGCATTTGTTTTAACACAGACAAAGAGTGGAACAGTTTACCATCAAAACTGGATGAAAACTGGAACCTCTCTCCCTTCCCAATAGTCCAATAGCTGTAGAAAATTTTGCTTGACAAATGTGAACTTTTGAGATTTGACATTACAAAGACTTATTTAAGATACAATAAATATCTCTATTTACATTCACTTAATTTTCTTCTCGTTGCTGCTAGTAAGGTACTGGTTTCCATAATGGAGAACCTTTTGCCAATTTTTTGTGGAGCAAAGTCAATAGTAAATAAAAGAGATTTTATGTAAATCTGAAATATTATTGGAAATGCATTAAAGTGTTTGGTGTTATTCTGAATGATAAGAGATAAAGACATTTAAAATGATAGAATAATATTTTTATTATAGAACCTTCTTAAGGAGATCACATAAGACTTCTTGGTATGTGTAACATGAATAATACAGGAGTTTTAATTAGTTATGAAGAAGGAAGTTAGGTCATGCATTATAATATTAAGTTGGAAGAAGCCGATTTGAAGCTGGGCTCACTTTCGTATGTTAATAAAAACTTTGTTTCAAGCGTAGGTGTAAATTTTTAGCAGAATATTATTATTTTTTGGTCATTACTGGATAGCTTCATGAATATTTATTTTCCACTGCTTACATTAATACTGTGAAAATTGATGTATTCTCACATAATGGGGAATGAGATAACTTCTTTGGATACTACAGGATATGAAACCAGGTTTATGTTTTCAAAAATAGATGACTAGGTGTGGAATAGCATACATAGAGAAAAAATTGTTGCATGAAAGCTCTCATTTTACTGAGAGTAACAAATAAGACTGGCTGGAGGATACCTGATTCTTAAATAAAATAGGACATATAAGCGATTAAGATTAATCCTTTTGTGAATTGAAAAACAACAGACTTCCAAATCTTATGAAGTATACAGAAAAACATCTACAGTGTTCTGCAGGTGGAAATAGCTCTCTTGAAATTTCAGTTTGTGACGATGGAACTGTGTGTAGAATCATTAATTTGTTTTTCTTTCTAATATTAAAAAAATAAATTGCTATTAACAGCCAAGAGTAAGACTGCAATTTTATTTGCAAAAGGAAAGACCCCGTAGCTAGTCCTGCCTCCTTCCCAGCCATCTTTAGAAATGAGGAAATAATGCAAGCTTCTAATACCCAAGCAGATTTCATCTCCATGTATCAGGATTGATTCTCTGATAAATAAGTATTATAATGACAGATGGAGATTTTTTTTGTGCCTCTAAATGTTAGTTATTAGAGTTAGTTAGATATTTCAAGTTCTCCAGTCTGAATTATTTTTCTCTTTATGTTTTTCTAAAACAAGTTACAGTCAAGGAATATCCATTCTATTACTGGAAGTAGGTTTAATTTTATCTCAAGCCAGAAATCCTGGTTGTCTTTACTTTTTGTTTGTTTGGATTTTGCTGTTGTTGTTTTAATTTTGAAGAGGACTTATTGGTCTTCAGCATTTCCTTATATTAAAAAAAAGTCATTAAAGGAATTTTTCTTCTTTAGGTAAATATCACTGGTCAGGTCTGAATGTGAGCATTTGCTTGACTTTAACTGTATTACTCCAAACAGGGAAACCTCCAAACTGCCATTTTCCTGAGCTGTGTCCTGCAGTACAATAGGATTAGATGTCATTGGGACTGCCTGATATGAGAAATATATTTGCACATTAGGATGTGTCTGTGATACTTGTTATAACTATTAACCACTCCAAAAGCTTTTTCATTGACTAAATGAAAGAACTATTTATAACATTTTAACCATCTGATGTATTTTTCTCTACTAAGTTATGAATGTCTAGATGTTAAGTACCTGAATCACTCACCAAACCTTTGAAAAGTATTAAGGTCAATGATGTAGTTTAATATATGTCAGTCTTTTTTTTTTTTTCTTTTTTTTTCTTTTCTTTTTTATTTAATGAAATACTTTCAACTGATATAAAATGATGGCTCTGGAAAAGCCATGAAAGCTTTTGGATGTAGGACAAAGGTAAATGAAATGAAAATGGAAATGTAAGCTTTGTTCAGCATGAGCCAAAGGATTTGGAGATGATATGAAGGATACATCAACATCTCAGGGGATGGATGATTCAGTCTTGAGGTCCATTCAGCCTATAGTCATTTTATTGGGGTTATGCATTTGTAGTTCCAGTCAAACAGGATGAGATAAATCCTAATATAATTATGTTTAATGGTTAGATTTACCAGCTTTTCGACTTCCATATTTTCTGTGAAGTAAAAATAATTTTTGTTTGGTAGCAGTTTTTTCCTCCTCTAATGATTGATTTCAGCCTTTAATTAAAGCATTTTTTCTTTCTTTTATCAACTGCTAAAAACCTCAGATCATCTTATCTGCACTATTTCTTCTATGTACTGCTCTTGAATCATCATTTTGCATCTCAACTAAGTAGGAGAAAGACACTATTATTTAGACACTATAATGTATCAAAAGAGATCTAAAATTTAGTTTATGTTATTGAATGTAATCTTCCTTTCCTTTTAAAACAGTTTCTTAGGGAATATGTATTTTACCTCCAAAGCAATAATACATCACGGCCAAAAGGAAGATATTTCATTTACTCTGGCACCTGTACTTTTGAAGAGTATTTCATTCATTGTTTCTATACATTATAATCTGAGTTCTTAAATGTGTGTAGTAAAAATGCCACTACCCCCCTCTGCACCATAGGCTACACCATCATTCAGTTGCTTACACTACTGATAACTTCTTCCTGATATCTGTCTAAACTTTTCTTAGCCTCAAGATGTTGTTCTTCATCTGTCATTTGTTGAGACTGTGACTGAGATTTTTATCATGTAAACTGTCGCTGCATTTCTAGACTGTTGGAAACACATAATACTCCCTTAGTATTCACTGTTTTAAATTTCTTACATGCAGCTCGCTCAGTCTCTCATTACAGGATTTATCCTCCAGCAATTGTATCAGCTGTATTTCCTTTGTAATTTCTCTATTTTTTTTTTCTATTTTCATATTACCTTTTGGGGATAGGAACATGTAACCAAAGAAATGAATAACCTGTAGTTTGGCCCAGCGGAAAAATGCTAGTATTACATTAAGGCAGTGAGTAAGTCTTGTATTCTAAAGGATACTTTCCTGTGGGATTTTCCATCAGTTGAATTCATGGGACCTTATTTGCACGCATTTATTTTGTTTTTTTTTTTTTTTTTTCTTGAAATGTTGTTTCACTTTTATAAAAGCTACACAAAAATTTGAAATACATTTGATGTTGCTAAAGTAGCTCTTCATCATAATAAATTGCTTTTCAACCACAATGGTAATTGAAACCACTTTCTGATTATTCGACTGCTGGGAAGTAGAATTGTTCTGATATATTGCATCTTTCATGTTTCATTAATGGTTTTCAAATGATTTACGAGTTTGTAGGGTTATGCATTTTATAATAAAAACACAAAGCTCAGAAAAAGTGTGTTTAGGTTTTGTAAAATCCTTCAGCTTTAAACAAAATGTAGAGGTTATGCGTTATTGAGGTTTGGCAAATTTCATGCTGCTGCTCCAAGTAAGATGAGGAGCTGTTGGATTTTGACTTAGTTTTTTGAGTTTCTAATGTTACCCATGCTTTGCCTCTATCAATTTAATATCAAACACAATCAGCCTCCAAAAAGCAACAGTTAAGATCCTGACACACACACATACAAAAGCACAGAAACAAACATAAAATAGAGAATGGAAAAGAAGCTAAATAATATTTATGGCACAAGTGCAAACATTGAAACATATTTGCAGACTTGCATTGTTTCACAGAGTCAACAGTTACTTTCCCTGAGTACCCATCAAATACATTAATACAGCAAAACCCACACATGGTGAGCACTATTACTATTGCTATTGCTGAATGTAGTACTTCAGGTGCCTGGGTTGTGTGCAAGTTTCTAAAAACTACTTTGGGAAAGAATGCAAAATAAACCCAGTATCTTTTGGGCATGATTTAGTTTCAGAGTTAGAAGCAGTTCAGAGACAGTTCTTGGAGAGCTGCTGAGGCAACTGCAATGTTAGTTAGTGTTAGTGCTCAAACACAGCTTGGCTGTGCTCCACTATTGCAGGGCAGTTGGCATCCAGTGCATGGGAAAAAGGAAACAGGAGCTCATGGAATATCCTCTGTCTCCTGAAGTCAATAGATATTTAGAGTGAAACTGTTGCTAAATTAAATAATATGACCTACATGATGCAGGCACTCCGGCTTTTCTAAAGTCTAGTTTTCAATACAGCATTACTATGGAAACAGAGGAGTCATGTAAACAAAAACCCATTCTCTGCCACTCCTGTAGAAAAAAATCTTGCATAGACATTATTGTGATCTTGATTTGAAGACTTCTAGTAGAACTAGGTTTATCTTTGAGAAACTTTTCTATTGGTAAATTATACTCTCCACTGGTTTTGGCAGGGGTGAAGTTATTTTTCCTGACAGTGGCTAGTGTGGGGCTAGGTTTTGGATTTGTCCTGAACACAGGGCTGATAATACAGAGATGTTTTTGTTTTTTGCTGAGCAGGGCTTACATAGAGCCAAGGCCTTTTCTCCTTTTCATAGTGATGAGGAAGCTGGGGACATGTGGGGGGCTGGGAGGAGACACCGCCAGGACAGGTGACCCAGACTGATCAAAGGGATATTCCAGACCATGAGAGACCATGCTCAGTATATAAAGTGGGAGGAAGGAGGAAGGGATGGCTATTTGGGGTTCGCTTTCCCAAGTAACTGTTACATGTGATGGGGCCCTGCTCTCTTGGAGATGGCTGAAACACCATGGGAAACAATGAATTCTGTGTTTCGCTTTCCTCGTGTGTGTGTCTTTGCTTTCACTATTAAACTGTCTTTAATCTCAACCCCTGAGTTGGGTTTTTATAGTTTCTCTGAATTCTCTCCTTGATCTCAGTGGTGTGGGAGTGAATGATTCGCTGTTTGGGTCTTGGTTGCTGGCTGGGGTTAAACCAGGACAAGCTCATACACTTCTTTTGCCTTATTGCTAATCTGAATGTTGTTAGCTTCTGGCTCCAGATGCTGAAATTTTTGCAGCTTCCTTCCATCTTCCCCTGCTGCCCATCCACTCTTAGCTATTGTGCTGAACCAATCACACTATTTCTTTATGTTAATGTTATTTTCTTTACTCCTGTTCATTTTTACTGCCCCTTTGAAAAAAATTTATGTGGCATGTAAGGCATTTTTTGCAGCATAGTTTGGTTCTTAGATGTGACAAATCATGGAAGCATTAAGATCAGTACTACTGACCTCACCATGTACAATTTGGTTGGATTTGTTTGTTTTTCTGATAGACAGGTAAAGGGCAGAAGTTTGAGCATCTTGCAAGGTAACCATTATAGAAATTTTCAGCCTGACTTTTCTGAACAACTCTTTTACTTGAGAATCACCAGGTTTTCAGGAGGGGCACCATAAGAGTTCTACATAGCTACACTAGTGATATTTAGGATAGACAGTCATACAGTGAGTGAACGGTTTGGATGTACTTTAGGGTTTATGATTATTTCCCAATAAATTTCTTTTCCTGACTTTAGGTCCTTACAAGTAGTTAAGTTATAGACCCATTACTGCTTGTGTGTACTGTTCTGTAGTAGAGAAAGTTAACTATAAGTTAACTATCCTTGTTATAATACCATGTCATTATATTAGCATCTGAGTGCCTAAAATAGATTAGACTGGTATTTGACAATTCCTCTGGGCCTTCAAAGAGACAACATGTTCTTTTCTTTTTTCTTGTGATTGCAGACAATTCTGAATTAATTTTGAGTCTGCGTTGTCAGGATAGCTGTCCTTTTTAAAGTTACCATATATTTTCATGGATTTTTTTTTCATAACTACAGAATAAAATTTATGCACATAAGAAAAACAACTGAATATAACATTATAAGTGATAAACTATTTCAGTAACTTCCCATTAAAATTCAGGAGGCAATGCAATTAATTTTCTGTGAGAAAGAACTTATACCTACTGACATTAGGCTAGATTTGGATTTGTATTCAGATGCTCATACCACATTATTGGTGATGATTTCTCAGTCTGCTAGGAGCTTTAATTTTGTACAGAAATTAGTTTGATGCTCATGACATTTCCTCCTGTATTATTCCACTGTAGTTAAGAACACATAACTGCTCCTATCCTAACCTGTTTTCAGCTACAGAATTCTATTTAATGTACAGTGAAAGCAGTGAAGATGTCAAGAACATCAAAGACTAAAACTTTGATTTTTCCATCTAAAATAAATTTTGAGATCGTTTCTCATTAAGACTTAAAAAAAAAATCCAGTGTTTAAAGCTTGAATACAGCCCTGCATTGCAGAAAACTCATTAAATCAATTATATGGATTCGCAAGATCAAAGTAACATAGAGTTTAACATAGATTAACAATTATATATATATGTTATAGCAAGACATAGGAATGGCAATTCTTTGTTGCTGTGTTACTCTCATTACCTCTCTTTCAGGTTTCTTGCATTTTCATATGTCATTGCCATCGAGAGGCATGGAACACATACAGCTTTTACGTAAGAATTGTTCCTCTTTCTTTGGGGAAGCATCTGTGCATTTAAGCTTAAAAAAAATAGTGATAAAAATATTATTGAATCTTGAGAGTCCATATGGCAGAGATTTGATAAGTAGAGGAATTCAAGGGAAAATCAAAAATGCCTGAATATTTTAATGGTGAGAATCTGGTGGAATTAAATTCTTACATCTGTGAATGTCAAAACTGTGAAAAGACAAAGTTTTGGTCAGGATGAACTGAATCATGACTATTCCCATGATTGCATGCTAGCGACAAATCAGAGAAGGAAGAAAACCGAATTTTCTTCTCTGTTAATATTTTAATTTGCATCCCGTTATTATTGAAGCGAACGCATGTCAAGCATCTGATATCTGTGACTTCCCAGCTGGTTCCAAAGTTATACCCCAAATATAACACACAGGTTGTTAAATAATATTCTTTCATTAATCAGTCTCACTGTGTCCAGTTTCTCTCATCATTTTTGTAGCGTAAGTAAAGATAACATATATAGTTTGTGAATATTCCTAAGATGTATAAATACATATAACTGCATGACCAAAGTATTAGGTGGAGATGTATAAATCTAGAATGCTTTCTTCCTGATCCCACTTAGTATTGTAGGTAAAACTGAACATGTTTCACAAGTTTACAGGAACTGCTAGCTGTTTTTACGTGTCAGGCATACAAAATAAGACTCTAAATAAATGAATTATTTTGAAAAACTTAAAACCAATTCCTTTTAAAGTTTGCATGTTATTCCATAATACGGGATGTTATTCCATTAAACAGGCAGTGATCTTGAAAATTATGTCTTCTCTGAGTGGTACCTGAGCAACAGAGCAATTATAATAACTTTTAAATAAATGAACAGTTTACCTTAGGTTTTATTTTTTTAATGTAGATGCCAATTTTCTGGATGTTTTCAAGACAAATTTACTCTGGGTGAATGACAGTACAGGAATAGAACATGCAGTGAATATGTGTCTTTGTATACATCAGTTCGCCCATTTATTAATTTAGTACCTCAACAGTACCAATAAATTATCCAATTGGTATAGAAGTTAACTACTGGACTGGTTGGTAAAAACACTAAAATGCATCATATCGTTATTGAGAACTTATTCTAAATCTAATTTCTTTGGAAAGTATTAGAAGTAGAAATAAAAGCGATCTGAGATATTTAAGAGGGTATATAACATGTCACTGGAATATCTGAATTGTTTCTTTGGTCAAAAAAAAAAAAAATTAAACCAGCTGAAGGACAAAGAGAACTTTTCTCAGTGGACCCACATGTATAAATGAGGGAAATAGTTTATGTACAAAGACACAGTGTAGACATCTTTTACCTAAAGGACTATTTGCAAACATACTCGTTCAGAGAAATGTAGTTTTCAGTTCTACCTGCTAATCAAAGCACTGACCTCAAACACAGCCCTGGGGCATAGCTTTCCTTTAACAGTACCTGAATGATCCTCAGGCAATCTGTGTAATACTTTTGAATGTAACAGGTAAAGACCAGCAATTGTCATTCATAGCACTTTTCTAACTTGTCTCCTATCAGCGCTTAAAAATACTCAGATGTATCCAAATTAATTGAAAGGTCTAAAAATGACCACCTAGGATCTTTTCAATCATTTCACTGAGGCTATGAGATTCAGCTCATATAATGGTTACGGAGATTATATATGATATAGAGATTATGTATTCTATGACCAGAATGTTAGGCTGGAAAATAAATGAACTTTGCAATTGAAGATGATTCTTTCTTCTTCCTAGCTGTAAAGCAATGTCAGCATGTGAGCTTACTAATATTTCATCTTCAGAAAAAGGCTTTAAATATTAAACCAAACTTGTATATAAAACTCAGGGTAAAAGTAGTAATAAGAAGTTTCATTATTCACCAAAATAAGGTGGGATTCACAAATAATGCCTGTCTGATGAATAAGGATAGCAGGATGTACTTGTCAATTCACACAATATTGATTTAACAGTCTCAGTATCTTTCTTCCTAATTGCTTTTGGATCATCAGCTTGTTTACATTTACTGTATGAAGCCAGTAGATCTTACTATTTGCAGCCAGCAGAAAGTAGATGTAGAATTGTCCTTCAGACCAAAGTAAAAGCATATTTTACTTGACAAAAATACAGGTAGAGCTCTTAAAAATGTTAGTTTATGGCCTAAGATCTGTTCAAATATTTGCTTCCATCATCTGTTACCTACAAAACCTAGAACAAGTATATTAATAATGGTAAGATTTACTGAATAAAAGGGAGAAAAGACCAGGAAAGAAGATTTATGAACTTAGTGAGATTACATTTGAATTGCTAACTGATTTTATTGTTACAAAAATACCAACTTACACACAGCCTGTGGAATTGCTATTACATCAGTGTAAAAGACATCTGAATCAGACTTGCTGTGCACTGGTTGCTAAATTTTCCTTATGGGTCTCGTGGGAAGTTACATTTATTGATTCTGTAAATCTGGATTACTTCGCAATACCAAATGGTTCTTCAAACCTCTATAGTTCTTACACTACCCTGAGAACTATTTTCATTTTGCAGTTTCACTTCAAGGCTCAGCTGCTACAGGATATATCATGTAATGCTGGGTTGTTGCCATTTCAGTAATCTCTTATGTAATCTGTGGAAAAGGTTTAGATTTCACCAAAACAAAGACAGTCATTTAACCTTCATGGTTAAGAGATTTGATGTATGTCTTGGGACTTCTACTTGATCTTCTCTTAAGTAAAAATAATGCATAACTATTGGTTTGAAAAAAGTATGACATCAAGAAAAGATAATATAATAGTAATAAAAAGTAAATCTCACAACTTTCACCAGAAAAATACACACATCTGATTCAATACATTCACTTGTAGTTTAAAATCATTGTTCTGTCTTAATTATTTTTAATTGTTTACTGATACTACAGATATAGCTGTGCCTGCATTACCATTGGATGGTAGAATCTGATCATAGATCTTGTGATTAGTGATGCTACTCCACAGACTTAGATGGTACTCTTCTGCCATTTGTACCCTAATTTTTAACTCTTCTTCAGGGAAAAAACACCTCCATCGAGAGATTGGTTTAGGTAAGGCTTTGAAAAATCTGCCACTGTGGAGACCTGTTACGTAAATTCTTATACAGCTTAAAAAAATATTGGCAGTAGGAAGCAGAGTTTCCTGCTGAAGTTGTATGATGGAAGCATTTAGACAGTGCTGGAGAAAACACAGAGGAAAAATGTGTCTCCAGGAAGAGTTAGAGGTAGCAGTAAAGTTTAGGCTTAATAGGAGAGAAAAAGAAAGGGATGTTTATAGAAAATATTTTATTGAAAAATAAACCAGCAAGAACTAATTAGGGAACAGCAATTTTTCTTTAGTGAAACAGGAGATCTGGATTTTGTCTGAGGTGCTACTGAAAAGATACAATCATAGAATTGTAGAGTGGTTTGGGTTGGAAGGGACCTTAAAGATCACCTAGTTCCAGCCCACCTGCCATGGGCTGGGATGCCTCTTGCTCAGTTTGTTCAGGACCCCATCCAACCTGGCCTTGAACACTCCCAGGAATAGAGCATCCACAGCCTCCCTGGACTATCTGCTTCATCACACTTAAAGAATTCTTTTGTTGCTCTTAATCTAAACAGTTAATCTAAAATACATCTATTTATTTCAGAACTTTCAATTATCTGATCTTGCAAAGGAACTTATTTATGTCCTTACCTGTAATATGACTTCAAGAAGTCACTGTAATATCTACAGTAATGTGACTCTCAGTGGACATAATTGTATTTTTATGCATTTTTGTATGAAGTTCTTGCCAATGGGAAACCCATGATTTTCCTTGATGGGCACCTGAATATGTAGATACAGGTCACAGAAGTGATTGAGTGGTGTAAAAAGTACTAATTTTAGATCTTTGGGGATTTTTTTGCTAGGATGTATAGAGAGATTTTAAAGGAACACCTTGTAAAAAATTTCTCAGAAAAATGGATTCTTTGAATCGTGCCTAATCACTTACATACCTGTACTTTCCTTTCCCATAAAACTATTTTTATGATTTTTTTTCCCTATTAAACAGTTAAAATTATCTGAGTGAGGGAAGGGGGATATTCCACTGCATGGTAACTGGAGTGCTGTGGATTTTTTTTTTACCAAAATTTTGCACTTTTGTTTATTTTAAATAAAATTATCATAAATATACACATATATGTGAATATATCACAGTAATATCCACAAAGAAAGTTTATTGATTTAAAAAAAGCTATAATTAGCAATCTAAAATTTAATTCTAGCATGTCCAAGATGAACCCCAGAAGAAGAATGAAAAGGAAAAAAAGGGGATTTGAGCCTTAAGTGCTACCTTCCTGATTTCTGTTTTCATAAGGATGTTTACAAGATCCCTATCCCCACTGTTTCCTTTGAGCAGATGCTCCTCTCACTAAGCACTGTCCCTCACGAGGAGTGACCACATAAATGTTTCACTGTACTGTAAAGCAGTCCTAGAGGTTTGGTTTGTATTTTGAACTACACTGAAGGGAAAAACTATTCTAAGGCAGTAAATTCGTTCTTTGTGGAGATCACATTCTTGCCACTGAGAAAGACTGTAATCATACCGTGTGTTGTGTCACCTTTAATTGTTCTCCACTGAGGAGGGAGCATTAGGGACACTGCTGTGTTGATGGTAAGAAATGGTAGGAGAAACTTTGTGCTTCTAATTCCGTCAAGTGCAGCCCTTGTGATAACATTGGAACCAAACCCAATTGCCTTGCTGCTGAAAAGTAGCAGAGGACCAGGCATAAGCATGTTCTGTCTCAGCCATTCTGGCTGTTGTGGCAGGAAAGTGGTGATGGAAAGAGAGATCCCATGGAGCTGGAGCAATACCATTCTGAGCTGTCTTCCTTTTCCACCTTCAAACTCGTGCTCAGTGCTCCTGTGACAACTTCCCAGGCCCCAGTCTGAACTCACTTCTTGGAGGACTCAAAAGGACTGACTATGCATGTGTGAACAGAATGGTGTGAAAAATACTGTTTACATGAGAAGCCTGCACCAACTATGATAGGAAGCCTTCTTCTCTTTTTCCTCTTGCTCTCTTTGTGTCTCTTTGTTGTCCTCAGTTCTGGACTGTCCATGTAGCAGGATCAACACAGGATCTAAGAACCAGTGATCTTTCTTCTTTCTCTCTTTTTTCTGCCTCTATTTCTCCTCTCTCTGGCTTTGTCTTGGCAAAGCGTGCTTATTGTATTCTTACTCTGTGCTGAGGTTTGATGTGAGGATTCACATCAGCAACTGTGCTGTGAAATTAAGGGTTTGTTAGCCAGTGTTTTTGAGACTAACAGGATAATGACCAGAGTTAAGGTGACTATACAATAAAAGCATAAGAGTTCCCTGACAATTGTACTGGTGGTGGTGTTCAGCCTGACAAGAATTTATAAGTAACATCAAGTCCTATTGCAAATGGGTTATGGCAGTAAAAAAGTGAGCTAAATGAGATTATGAGATCTACCAGAAACTTAGAGTCTTTGAGACCCTTGCTGGTATGCAGAGAAATCTTTTGAACCCCTTTTTCAGTTTATCAGGCATTAATTGATGTTGTCTGCTCCTTTCAGCATATTTTAAGGTTTTGGTTTTATTTTTAGGTGGAATGGGAAATATTCACAGGGTGACAAAATGGTTACTGCTGCCTAGTTGTCAATAGTTTTTGCTCCAGTCAGCCCCAAGGGATTCATATTATCAGAAGCCCTTTTGTATGAATTTAATAAATAATCACTGTCAAAGTATTGGAAGCGTAATGAATAAAGTAATGTGATGGATTTTTCAGGACTCTTAAGTAGTCCAGAAATTTACTGTTGGTTTTTGTTTGTCAATTTACCTTCATGCATTTTGTGCTTACATGTGTCCAGTGTTACAGCAATAGATATAAAACATATTTTTCTGTAACAGCTTTTATTTTTCTATATTTTATTATAATTAAAAAAAATATTTGAAAATACCCTCTGGAGGTAAGTAAATGCTCACTTTAAATCAATTGTTGGCATTTCTTATGTTTTACTCTGGGGTTGGGAGAGTTTATGAGTATCTGAGCATCTTCAGTACTAGATTCTGAGATTTCTGATTTCTAGCCAACTAGATTTAGAAAAAAGCTACTGCCATTTCTGTGACAGAGCAAAATGTACACTGCACAAAGTGCATTTGCCAAGGCATCTTTTTCAATGTGAAACTTTGAATGAGATATGTCTGGAGGGTAGGAACATATGGTTACTCCATGAAGTCATTTATAGGAGGCATTTCTATATCACATCTGTGGCACTATCACATGGCCTATTTTTTCTAAGTCACTCAGCCAAAATATTTTCGATCCCAACCAAGTATTTCCAGTTCCCAAAAGAGCCAGTTCCAGCAGTCCAGAGGACAAGCACAGAAAGAGAAGACTTCTTTCTCCTCTCTCATACTTGTATGGTGCTTCTAGCAGAATTTTCCATTAAGGATAGTAATTTTAGTACAAAAATTTCAAGTCAAAAAGAATCTTTTTCAAAACCAATTTTTTTGCAAAGTGGGCCCAATCAACCTACCCTTTTTTAAAATTTTTGTCAGTTTTGACAGGAGGTAATTTAATTGGAACATATAATACAAACTGAAAACTTAGAATACAAAATACTCTATTCTAATATAAAAATATTTTTTTCAATACTGTTTTACAGTTACGGTAGGCTTTTTTGCTGTTTTTGTGAAGGTGATCAGAGAAATAAGACTTTTATAAGTGAATTACTTTCTTTTCTGGTGAAAACACTTGAAATTTCTATAAATAAGTGAAACATCTCCCATCAGAAATTTGAATGCCAATGATTTGTTAAAAGAAAAGCAATCCCGGTAAAAGCTGATTACAAGTGAAAATGTGACCTCTGAGAGATGATGCTGACTGTACAAAATCTTTTGTCCAGAGGGAGTATATAAAGACCTCAATTACTATTAAAATCATAGCAAAAATATTAGATTTACAAACCAATGTTTTCTCAAGTTCTGGGAAGTTCAGACTAAAACCTAAAGTTCAAAAGCTTCCAAAGGAAGAAAAAGTTTCTTCTAATTTCTCATTTTTCCTTTTGTTTTTTAAAATACAAACAAATTTAAAAATTACTCTAACCATAAGTGGTGCTCATATGCTCATAGCTTATCAGCAAAGATTTTTCAGAGACAGTGTTCTTGTTGGGGTAAGATATTGATCTTTAGCCTGTGAGTATTAAAACACTTAACTGAATTCTGTGCCAGTAAGAAGTTTATAACCTGATAGCTTATTTCTGATCTGCCTCAGTTTTTTGATGCTATCTACTTTTGATTTTCTTGATTTAAAAATTCTTGTGTTATTTTCATGTCTGTCCTCCTGAGACTCCCTGATATGAGGTAGAACATGTGACTCCCTCAGTGCGTCACCCACCATAAGAAGATTCTTTCCCATAAATGAACACTGCTAAATCTCCCTTTGCTGAGCTAGTAAATCTCCACTTACAGCTACAAAATTTCCTTTGAACAAGAAAAGGAGCTGCTGCTGTTGTAGTTTCTTTTTTTTTTTTTTCCCCTCATAGTTTTTGTGATGCAAACCAAATGGCCCGGGATGACAGAAAATTATCCTGTATTTCTAATAAATAGATTTGTAAAGAGGCTCTGGTAGCCATAGCTTTGAACTGCTGGGTCCTAGCTGTGAGCATGCTTGCAATCCCTTTTTGCAATTTGGGAAATTAGGGCCTTTAGGGATAAGAGATATCTGTGTCCTGTCCACACTGCGATGTTTACAGCTGGATATTTCAGGAAAGCTTTTGGGCTGGATAAAGGGAAAGATTTTTGCTGCAAGGAAAATTTGAGAACTACTATGCAAATGCAGGCTTTTTGTAAGTTTGGTTTTATTATGTACCTCTACATATTACCTGTTCCCTCAGGAAAGTAAAAACTTGTCTGTCTGATGTAGAAAGTTATCATATTACTATTTTGAATAGTGGTTTTATTTTTTTCATAGTTTGAAATGTATTAAGTGCAATGACACTTAGACAAATGCTATCATTGGAGTTATCAGTGCATAAATATTTCCATAATCAAAACACAAATTGTTGCATTCTGCAAAAATAGTAGGAATGTAGTTTCTTTAAGAGGGAAAAATACTAGATCTTGCCTCAAAATGGAGAAAACCTCAACATGGTAAAGAGATACTTCAACCTTAGGAGGGATCAGTTTTTGTATTTCCAAAAGTAAATGGGAATCTGTGAAGGTTCTGTCATGTGTGATACCACTTAGAAAGCTCTTAAGTGCAATTACATTTATGTGCAAAATAAACGTGCAATGAAGTATGAAAAATATATCTGGCATGAACATGTATGGTTTCTTTCTGTGTTTTTAACCCCAAAACAAACACAGTTTTGGCAAAATTTGTGTGTTTGTTTTAAATCACCTCTGATCTGATTTCAGTAAATCAGCTACCTGATATCTTGTTTGTTTCTGAACAACAGACAGAGTGAAATTATAAAAGTTCCTGGAGTGTAAACTAACCTCATCCATCCATTAGAAGCATGAAGCTTCATAGCTTAACTTTGGCTTTGAGCAATGTAATGACTAAAAGCCAGATCCTCTGTGGTGTAAATTAAATTAATTCTCCTCCTCTGCCTTCAGTGGCTTGCACAAACTTACAGCAGCTGAGCATGTGACCTTAGAGTCAGTTTGTCCATAACAGAAACAGACAGTGCTGTGGAATGAAATATATTTAGATTTTTCAGTTTTCCTTATGACATTTTTACTCATTCATTTCCTTTTTGCCTTCTGGTGTCTTTGGGAATGAGGCAAGGGGAATGGCATTTAAGACTGGTTCAGTAAAAATGTAGACTACAGTGGGATATTAGAGTAATATTCTACAAATCTGTAGCAGTTATATTTATATTATGTCTGTACTTGGGGCTAAATTATGCCCAGACTTCTCTATAGCTTTATTCTCAATTTGCATTGCAGATGCAGACCTGTACCTGAAAAGAATATGTGATTTTATCATATCTTTCCTGTATATTTTAACATTTTGTATATACCAGTGATACAACAATTAATCCATGAATTTAGCAGCATTTTCTTTATTTTAATATATGATATCATCATGACTTACAAGCTGAAGATACAGCTTTTCATATTTTCTGTTTTTCTAAAATGGATTCAGTACTCGTTCAAATGTACAATTAGCAAAATTTTCTTTCTTTGCATTGTACTTTCTTTACAAATGTTGGTATAGCAACTTTAAACAGGAACAAGATGTCAGTGTACATGACAAGCTACATTATTTTTCTCCATCTGTAGTTAAAGGACTTCAGAAAATCAGTGTTTGTATCCTCCTCTCTAAGGAGCACTTATTGTCAGTTGAAGTAAATGTATTTAATCCAGATACTTTCTTTTGAATTTTAGGCAATGGATACTCTGCCTTTGTGTAAGAGCACAGGGTAGTGAAAATTTTTGTCTGTTAAACAGCAGCATTGGACAAGTTTTTCCAAAGTGTACTGTTAGAGCACTTACTACACATATCTGACTTCCTCTAAAAAGCAGGCAACTTCCAAAAGACTTACTTTGTTTTCTGATCATGCAACTGGATATATCATTCTTGGCTAGATTTTCATGCAGAATTTTTAGTTGACCTATTTGGGTACTAACATTATTTTATTTATCTAACTTGCTGAAAAGATAAATAATTTTCCAGTAAAATGTGGTAATAATTATGCTTTTATTCAAAGCATATCTCAGTTAGAAAACCAATGTGAGTAAACCCACAGTTCCTCAAACCATACCTTCCTTTTCCCACCAAGTACATCCTAGAAATAGTTACAATCTTGCAGTTACAATTTTTCATATACAAGACCCAAATGCCGTAGATTTTCTTTAGAGAAAGCAGAAAACACAAAGGCAGGTTACAATATATAATCAGCTAGAGTTAAGTAGACTACACGCAGCCACTTTGCTGAAACATTATCGCTCTGTAGAATAATAACTGATTGGTACTGTTTCATGTAATTTTTGAAAATTACTTTTTCTAACCACAGCAAAACAATGTTAATAAGATGTTAGCTGTCAATGTTACTGTAATGCCAAATTTTATACACATATGAACAAGCTACTGAGAAAATGGGAGTCTTCATTCAGCCTCTGCACAACCCTGCGCTACTGAAGCTTCTGCAGAAAAAAGAGCTGCACCATAGTTACTAGAAGACAGTAAAACTATTCGTTTTGGCTGCAACATGACCTGGCTCTACCTCTCTTAGAGCATCCTTGTATCATAGGCTAATCCTGCATGGAAAGTGTAAAAGCAGTAAAAAATATCGTCAAGCTTCTGGGCCTTAACTAAATAGCTTCGGAATGGACAGTATCAAAAGGTAACTTAGCATAGGGAAGCGTATTTAAAAGAAGAAAATTCTTCATCTTCTCTCAACATTATCTATCCACAATCTTAGAATACTCAATTTGATATTTTCCAAATATCATAACTTTCCAATATGCAAAGCTGTTTCATTACACCCACTGATAAACATCTAGTTTTCTTGTTCTTGTGTGCTCTTAAATCCTTCATTCTACTTGGAGAGTTTCCTGTTTTTCTAGTGGATGGGTTTCTTATTGCTGTTCCATCATCTTTCATGGAAGAAAATCCAATTTTAATTCATCCTAGTCATACATTAAACACAGCATACATTTCTAGTGAAATACTGATAAAAGTTGTTGATACTAGCGGCCCATGGGTTTGGTTTCTCTGGGAAAAATAAATTTGTGGTTAAGATTACAGAATGTGACTCATTGGGTTCATACATTTTAAGGAAAGGATTATGCTGGACATTTCTTAGAATCTGTTACATCGTGTTGCCCATTGCATTTCTTCAAAGTATTGTGAAATATGCCTATAACTTTTGATACATTTGGAATGTGACTGTAAGTTTTTTCATGATTCTGACATATAACTTTTGCAATTTATTCCATCAATGTGCCTTTTCTTGGTGTCATCTCTGTGTAATGAAATAATATTTATTCCTACACAGAATAGAGATTTATTAATGGCTGAGGATTGTTTGGATGCAGTCGAGATTGAAATAATCTAAGAAGAAAAGAGTGAGAGATTATGAAGTGGTAACAGCTATTGGAAGTAAAACAGAAGAACAGAAAAGAAGTTAAAGGCTCTTTCTGGTACTTTGAGGCCACAGCAAAAATGGATTATACAATTTCTCTTTGCTCCTTGATGTTTTGGAACATTTTAGGAAGTGTAATCTATCAATACAGTATAAATATTTCCTTAAAGCTTGAAAAGATAATTTAGAGCTTATTTATAAAAATAGTAAAATCTACCTTCATATAGAATCAGACTGAAAGTAGTCTGAGCACCTGAGCAGTGATTTATTATTTAATGAATATACAGGACTTAGATTTATGATGGCTCTTTCAAAGGCTTGTTTCTTCTGGTGTAAAGGTAGGTGAAGGTGCTGTAGATGTTGGATGGATTGTTTCTGTGAAGGAGATAGGAAGAGAAATGAGGTTCTTTAACAAGCAGGGAGACAATAATGTTAATGCTTTATTTCTATGATTCAGCAATAACTAAATAGTGAGAACACATCCTGGGTCAATCTGCTTCAAAGCTCAGCTGAATTCAGAAATAAACCCATGTTAGCAAACTGAAAGACCAAGCCAGACTTCCAGGAAGGAGTGCAGATATCTGACTTAGGCATTTCTGGGAAGGTTGTACTTTGACAACCTCTAAAAACTGGAGCTAATCACAGCACCCCACACTCTATAATTTGTAAATCTCAAAGCACTTTATAATCTTGGCCAAAAATTTATTATGCTTATTTTTCATAACCATAAACAACATTTTAGATTAGGTCTTCTGATACTGAGTGGATAGGAATAGAGTCCACCAGTCATACGTTTAAAAAAATAATGATGAGGACTCTGGATTTACATAAGAATGTTGTCCAACAAAATTCCTAGCTGATTAGTGAGTGCATTTTGAAAGGTGATAAAAATATAACTTCTGATATATGAATGAACTTATTTCCATTCTGGAAGCCACATTGCAAAAGTATTGCAGGCTGCATTTCACAAGTTGCTTAGCAAATTCTTTCGCATTTGGGCTATTTAGATATTCCACTGAAAGTTCCATAAATATTTGCAAGGGTGAAAATTTTCAAAGACTTTTGGGAAATTGAACAAAAAGCCCTCTTCAAATTACTTTTGAATGGAAGTGGGAATCAAACTTTTCCACATCTCAAATTAATTTTTTCAAACACAGTAAAATTAGAAATTAAATCAATCAATCTTCTTACTGCAATAAAACAAAATATTCCCTACATTACTGTAGCTTTAAAGTCAGAAGGCTGATAAATTACAGTAAGGCAATAAGCCAATTTAATTTGCTTCATCTGCATGAAGGTCCCTCTTTATGTACTGTGCAAAACTAAAAGATTCAAGATATGCAATCAGCTACATAATGTAACAGACTTGCCAAATTTAAGTGCATTTTAACAATGTATTTTAAGCAGATTAGGAAGTTCAACATTTAAATAGAAAACAAATTTAATCTCTTGTTCACAGAGATTGACAGAACTGAATGGAAAATATTGGTTTCAACGCTGCTCAAATAAGTGAAACTTTTAATATAGTGACTTCTCTACTTCAGAGATGATAGAAAAGTATTATGACTAAGTTACTAGTCTTTGCTGCTGTATTACTGGTAAGCCAATTTCCTAATTTTGTGAATATTTCCGGAGAGATTTTTTCAAATAAAAGGGTCATTCTTCCAATATTCCATGTGTCCCTTTAATAACTAAGAGCATTCAATTTATGCAGACTTTTACCACTCATAATAAATAGAAATACATCTCACTGTGTTCAGAAAATATATTTAGTCTACATATTGTTCAAATACTAGGATACAGTCTAAAGTATTAAAGTACACTTGGGAAGTATCAAAAGGATTTATGTTAATAAAATGTTAATGAATATTTACATATGATGATAAGACTCTTATTATTTTATGTCTGAAAAGCAGTATATATAGGTAGGATTTTTTCTATTATTGTAGGACAGTATAATTAAAATTCACTAGAAGGGATGCATCTTGGAATGGTCTAAATTGCCCCAGGGAAGAAATTCCAAAGAGGATCCATTTGCTGAATTACGCTTTTTCGTGACAGAAAAATTCCCAAACCAGCACTCATGGCACGGCAAGATTCATGATGCAGGCCCATTCCTGCTTTATTCTTTATAGATACTGTATTCTGTTCCTCATAAAAAAATTGTCTCTGTATTTGCATGTATCATCTCACCTTTATTATCAAGTGGAGGCGAGAAAGGGAAAATGGGTATTTTCACTTTCTGGGACTTGATAGGTCTTTTAAGATTTATCCTCACTACAACTGCTTTGATGGAGTTGCTTTTCAACTTTAGAGACAAAAGGCTCCAGGCTTTTTCATTGGAGAAATAAGGATATTCAGTTGTTATTACACAATGTTTGTTATAATGCAATTGTGGGGTTATCTTTGTCAACAGGAAGCAACGTATTTTTTAAAAATCTTCAGTATGCTGTTTTTGCTGGTCTTTTTCAAATGCTCTAAAACAAGGAAGTTAAACAAATAAATGAGCTTTTAAATATGACATTACTACTGGGAAATCCTTTTTGGGCCCTATCATTAAATATTATTGCTGTACCTATTTATTGTAACTACACTCCGGGCAAATTTGGCTTCATTAATCTCTGTTTCTTCACCTTTAGAACATAAAATGTATCTTTGAATTGGCTGGCTTTTGCATTCCTTTGACCACCTCTATTGTGTTTTGTGTCTAGTAAACAACAGAACACATGCAAAGGAAGATTATCCATTTGAATGTAAACCACCTGGGGGTGAGAATGAACCCCTTGCTCCCACAAAAACTGTTGTATGTGCTATCTTTGACAGGTAGTGTTTGTGGTAGTGAAAATAATAGTAATAAATGATACAGAAGTTAAAGGGTTTTGCTTTAAAAATTTGAAGAGCCGTTTTCCAGCAACAAGATGAAAGCATATTTTGTCACCCCAGCAGAATAGGATGAAATACAATCATAAAATGCAAAAACCCCAGTACATTATAACTCAAGGAATGTAGCAAATACATTAATTTATGACCTCAGGTCAAATTGTCAACAATCTTTTCAATTCTTAAATGCAGAAAAATGTGAACAACCCAGTATAATAAAGGGGTTGAAACATCAGTGATGTTGCAGCCTATTTCATGATTTCAGAAATCAATATTTGCATCAATTTCCTAATTTTAATATGCACTAAGTAATCTGATGAGATGAAGGAGGTTCTCAGAGAAAAAACATGTGAGACAAATGCTTGTAGGCCATAGGTTTCTGAGAACCTTGAGGGAAAAATATCCTTAACATGTGATCTGCTTTGCTATAACAATTTGTAACTGAGTGGGTTGTTATATTCTCTTTCCTCCCTCTACCTCATTTAAACTATCTGACATGGAAAAATCCATTTTAAAGATATATATGTATATCATAATTTCCTTATTGTCCCTTATTACCTTTAAAAACATTCATTCACCTTATTCTAATATGTAAATCCTCATCTATATATAATGGACCATTTAAATATAGTAATAAGGCTGGGAAGTTTTCCTGGGCTTTATTTGTCATTTGTGGCTAAACACTCTTTCATAATAAATTCTTTCATAACTGTGTAGAAGTGTTTAAGTTGAGCTGCTGTTTCTGGATTCTCAGTGTGGAGTGAGGTACAGCAGAACTCTGGCAGAGATACCCAACCAGTGTTCTAAATATCATTATCATCTCATCACAAAAATGTACACATGGGTAGATGGTAGGTTAAATTTGCTTCAGCAAGGCTTTATGGAAGTTTCTGGAGCAGTTACAGCTGAAAGTCAAAAAGCAGAATTTATGAGTGTTTATCACTGAAATCTAACCTCGTTGTGATCAGTTGTACTCAAAAAGTGTTTTACATATAGCATGTCATCTTTTGCTACTAAGATGGTGGTAAAGCACCCAGGTCCCTTAAAAATAAAGATGTGACACTCATAAATAAGGATCAAGTTTCCTGATGTGCTTTTCTGAAGAGTGTTCTTCCTCCATGAAAGTGCCTCTGTAGTAAATCTAACCCTTTAGGCATTTAATTATTTTATGTAGATGTCTTGTAAATGTCTGTGCCTCACACTGGGAGCCAAGTGATCTTACAGTAAATATAATGGCAAGAAGATGTTGAATCCTTGTGTCTTGATAAAATGTTGACTTGGATTACTTGATTATCACTTAGGAAAAACATCATGCAAAAAGCCAAGGTGCTTAGAATATTGACAAAATAAAGAAGGGTAGGTAAAATACATGTCAACTTGTTCTCATTTGAAAAGAGAAACTCTAAAGAATACATTTGAGACACTTCTCTAGGCCCTGTAGAAATTTGTATGTAAATTACATTGTGGAAAATGTAATCACACTTATTTATGATGGTTCATCCTGGTGGATTCCTACATTCCCTAAAATTGCATTGGAATAAATATTTCAATTAAATATTTGGAATAAACTGGGATAAATAAAGTTTATTCAGTGAAAAACAATTATTTAATCAAATAGAGGTGCAAACTACACCAGTTTAAGAGGAGAAAAAAAATCTGTTTTTGTAGACTATCAGACTACAGCTAGGGGAAATGGAGTATCAGTATTTTAACAAGTGTTTGAACATCATAATTTTTGAATCTCAGCTAGTCTTACTAGCTATTTTATATTCTTATATATTAATAAACTATTTAAGCATGTCCATAGTTTGAGAGAGAGAAAAAATGTTTTTACAAAATTCTAGTACTATTGCTAGTACTATAGTACTATATTTAGTACACACCAGACAGTCATTGCTTGTTAAATGTATTTTTGTGTGCACTACTTTTGTGACAGTCATGAAGTTTTTGGGATTGATGCCTTAACTGATGAACAGATTTCCTAAAGAGTAGTGTAGTCCCTTCCAGTCATGATGAGCAAATGAGGAGCCATTTTTTACTCTCTAAAGGATTGAGCCTGAGTTACAAATGAAGAACTTGGGGCTACAGCCTGGCTTTCTCTTCTCCCTGGGTCACAGGGACATCTTTCAGAATGGTAAAGCACCTGTACCAAAGATGATGATTCTCACCCAACCTGGCAAAATTCAGAGAGAAAAGATCATTGAAGTCACATAACATTGGTGTTCTCTAGTTGGCTGAAGAAGACACTCAGTGCCAGGAAGACTGCAAGGCTTTTCAAGATGTAACATCTTGACAATTACACAAAATCTAAAAAGTATTTACTATCTCCATTCAGTATTACACGCCAGTAAAAATTGCAGTTCAACATTTTGATGCAGTTGTGATTGATTCTGGAAGTCCTAAAAGGATATAAGGTAAAATCAGGTACTAGCTGATACGTACCAATAAGGTAAAAAACTTGTTCTATTAGGAGTTCAACAATTAAGCAGTTCTATCAGGTGACAAATGCATCTTACTGAATGGTTTCAAAGTGGGCAGTTGTTGAATCTTAGGCACAGTTCAAGACAGTCACAGAGGTGTCAGGAAAACTCATGTTCTTAAAGTATTAGAGCTAGACAATCATATTTCAAGAAGATGACTAAGACATGATGATGGGATGTCAACGAATCAAAAGTTAACATTTCCTTGGTGCTGTCCTTGTGAATGCCTTTTTATAGCTCAGTGTCACAGCTTCACTGCTGTTTGATGCAATTTGCTCATCTGATCAACAGTTAATACAAGGTAGGATGTCACCATCAGACACCAAATGCTTTCAACATGTAGGGTAAAAGTGTTACCCTGCAAAGTTGAAAGCAGCGGTTAGCAAGCTGCCAGAGGCTATTTTATATAACCATTTACATTTTGCAAGTGGCTGAGAGGTGGCAAATGACAAATTGCAAAGATGTTCTCAAGAGAAGTGTGACAAGCATCTTAGAAGACAAAGATCACCTTTTGGTGTCAGCAAATATTCTGTGTGACATCAAAGCTCATCAGCTAAACAGCAACAGGTAACAGCACAGACAGTCTTCGGTGAAGGACTGTGATATGCTATCACGTCTGAAGACTGGACTAACTTCTTGTTCATAGTTACACTCTGATATGCTGTAGTATTTGGGAAATCTACAGCCTCATTTCTAGTATTTTGGAGGTATTATGTATGTGTAAAGCATCATTGAGCTGGATTTACTGCAAACTGAAAAAGTTTTCATAAAAAGGATGATTTACTTGAGAATATTTTTGAAGTGTTTTGATACAATTTGTTCCCCCCAAAAATTAAATTATTGGATCTTACTCACAAAGGTAAGGGATAGCTTACTATTTAAAAAACTGGGGCACACTTAGGATAAATGTTTTTCACAGGCTTGGAATGTATCATGCATAAGGAAAGTTGTTGTTCCTCTGGTTAAACAAAGAAACAAATTTTTTTTCTGTGGATTTTAATATTTTGTAGTTGTGGGTACATAGGGTCTTTTCCATTTCACCACTCTTCAGTATGTAATCAATAATATTGTTTCTAACTGCAATGACTGAACTGCAATTGCATTAGCAATTAAACTATAATTATCCTAGTTTTTGTGCAACAGCCTTTGGAATAAAAAGTGAAAAGTTACCATTTGACTGGCTACCTAGCTTACTTCTGAAATGATTATTTAGAAATTAAGCCATTGTTAATCCTCAAAACACTGCATAAGTCTAAAGAATTCAAACCTTAAAAAAAAAGTCATTCTGCCAATATCTGATTTCAATCCAGAATCAGTAAGTATGCACATTAGAAATAACCCCTCAGTAGAAAAATTTTTCATCTCTTTTTTTTTTCATTTTTTAGTGTCAGTTCTTCAAATGATAGAGTTCATGTTTTACACATAAAGAGGAAGTGGTGAGAATAGGTTTCTTAGCTTGTTAAATGCACATTTATGCTTATGTTGCCAGGTTTATGCTGTATGTGCTAAGAGCTGATCACTGATTCAAGTTATTTTAACAACCAAATACAGGACGAGAGAGAGGACAGAGAGGGAATGTCACCTTGGGAACTGGGAATCCCTGACTTCCAGTAAGTTATTGCTAAGGTGTATGTTTAGAAGATGGAATGAAACTTTATTATCCATTATAAGTTATTTGATTTTGGAAGTTACTCAGATATTTGAGTCATGATTTCAATTTGTATTTAGAGCTAGGTTGGTACTTAATTTCTTGTTACTGTGAAAGCCAAAGAAGATGAGCAGGATCAAGCAGAATGTGCATCGAAGTCTTTTAGACCTTAAACACCAGGGGAGCACATAGACCAAGGCAGTTGATTCTTTGAAAATATTTTTACATAATACAAAATGCAGATGCTGGATACATAAAATTGTATTATATATAGCACATAATATATATTATGGAAGGCAGAAAGATTTTTCTAATGTTACAGGGGCTTTTTTTCATGTGTTATTTTTTATTTTTTCCTTTGCTAGGAATTCACCTAGAAAATAGTGAGAAGACAGAATGTTGGAAAAGAGAGGGAACAACATCCAGGGGGAAAAGTGGAGGGATGAAAGAGAGACTACAAAGCAGTGTGGAGCCAGCATGAAAATATCTAGAAAGACATGGGGCGTAACTAAAGCACACAGCCCATCAGTAGGTGGTGTACAAAAGTCAGTCAAAGCTGATGATATTTTCACTCATTAGCAGCCTTTGCAGCTGTCATATGCATCTTAATTTCTTCTCCCCAGAGCCTTTTTTCTAGGTGGCTTACTGGGTGCAAATGCATCGCATTCAATCTAACATCTCCTAGGGGAAACTTACCAGTGGTTTCTTGGGACCATAAAAATTTAAAGTGAGGTATTACCATGATTATTTGCCATTTCATATCTCCTGTCTCATTGTACCTTGTTCTGTTTCTTTTGGTATGTAGAAGATGGGCTATTTGCAGTGCATAATGTTTTCAAATTTTGCCATGTCTCTCTTCATACATTATGAAAAAAAAATATTCAGATTGTATAAACATGTTTGTTTTGGAACTTGTTAATTGAGCACTTCTATATAAACATATCAAGCTATGAGTTATTAATGAACTATTTGTTTTGATTTTGCTTTGATGTCCTATATGTTTGTAGCACAATTGCAGTGGATTGCAGTGGTATTATTACTGCTTATTTTTCTGCTCATTGCAGGTTAAATGAGATTTCCTGCTAGCCATACAGAAAATTGTGAACTACGTACATAACAATTGCAAGGTTATATTTCTCTGACATGTGAAATAAAAGAACCTATTTAGATATTCTTAACAGTGGGGAAGGTTTCTCAACTATATCAAATTGAATTCATAGTTTTTATTCAAATGAATGCAAATAAGCATTCTTTTCTCAGTATTTATTCATGTTGAATAGTATTGATAGATATACTCTAAGGAGAAAACAGTGTTATAACTTACCCGTGGATATAAATGCTGTATCTTGAATAAAAGTAATGGCTGTGGTTTCATTGTCCTTAAATTGTTGTCTCTGGAAAACACAAGCATCTATTCTCCTCCCATAGGCTGTCCACCCTGCAATAGAGCATGGCAGTGGAGCAGGGGCTTTTTACAGGCTGAGGGAAGGTGGTAA
>VXBI01001940.1:296162-335407 GCA_013397375.1 Toxostoma redivivum
GTACTGGTTTATTAGTCCATAAGCCAAATAAGTGTTTCTGTTACTCCAATTCTGAAATTTTGCTGAGAAACGGACCCCTGAGAATTTTGCTGTCTTCCATTAATCTGCTTGGCTTTTTTTTTTACCTTTTTTTCTTCCCCCCCTTTTATTTATTTATTTATTTATTTATTTATTTATTTATTTATTTATTTTAAAGCTGGACAAGACAGATTTCTGTTAAAATAAGAGTTGTTAGTTAGAAACATTTTTGTCTTAAATTAGGGGGTGAATTTAACATCCATGATATCTACATCAAAATTACTTGGCTGATCTGTTTTCTACAGAACAACATGAACAGAGACTGAACAAAGGTAGTCTTGTAAAGGAAATAGAGGAACAGCTTTTTTTACTGATTACAGTTAGAAGAGAAACCTGCCAAAAAATTAAATCAACCAGATAAGAGCATAGATTTGCTTTCTGAAACTTTCTACATTGTTGAAAAATAACATTAAAACACAATTCAGCAAAGAAAGACATAATAGGTGTTTTGGCTGAAATTTAGGGACAATTTAGAAATAGACACAAATATCCCATAGGAAAGACATAAAGCATTTTAGCAANTGGTACTTAATTTCTTGTTACTGTGAAAGCCAAAGAAGATGAGCAGGATCAAGCAGAATGTGCATCGAAGTCTTTTAGACCTTAAACACCAGGGGAACACATAGACCAAGGCAGTTGATTCTTTGAAAATATTTTTACATAATACAAAATGCAGATGCTGGATACATAAAATTGTATTATATATAGCACATAATATATATTATGGAAGGCAGAAAGATTTTTCTAATGTTACAGGGGCTTTTTTTCATGTGTTATTTTTTATTTTTTCCTTTGCTAGGAATTCACCTAGAAAATAGTGAGAAGACAGAATGTTGGAAAAGAGAGGGAACAACATCCAGGGGGAAAAGTGGAGGGATGAAAGAGAGACTACAAAGCAGTGTGGAGCCAGCATGAAAATATCTAGAAAGACATGGGGCGTAACTAAAGCACACAGCCCATCAGTAGGTGGTGTACAAAAGTCAGTCAAAGCTGATGATATTTTCACTCATTAGCAGCCTTTGCAGCTGTCATATGCATCTTAATTTCTTCTCCCCAGAGCCTTTTTTCTAGGTGGCTTACTGGGTGCAAATGCATCGCATTCAATCTAACATCTCCTAGGGGAAACTTACCAGTGGTTTCTTGGGACCATAAAAATTTAAAGTGAGGTATTACCATGATTATTTGCCATTTCATATCTCCTGTCTCATTGTACCTTGTTCTGTTTCTTTTGGTATGTAGAAGATGGGCTATTTGCAGTGCATAATGTTTTCAAATTTTGCCATGTCTCTCTTCATACATTATGAAAAAAAAATATTCAGATTGTATAAACATGTTTGTTTTGGAACTTGTTAATTGAGCACTTCTATATAAACATACCAAGCTATGAGTTATTAATGAACTATTTGTTTTGATTTTGCTTTGATGTCCTATATGTTTGTAGCACAATTGCAGTGGATTGCAGTGGTATTATTACTGCTTATTTTTCTGCTCATTGCAGGTTAAATGAGATTTCCTGCTAGCCATACAGAAAATTGTGAACTACGTACATAACAATTGCAAGGTTATATTTCTCTGACATGTGAAATAAAAGAACCTATTTAGATATTCTTAACAGTGGGGAAGGTTTCTCAACTATATCAAATTGAATTCATAGTTTTTATTCAAATGAATGCAAATAAGCATTCTTTTCTCAGTATTTATTCATGTTGAATAGTATTGATAGATATACTCTAAGGAGAAAACAGTGTTATAACTTACCCGTGGATATAAATGCTGTATCTTGAATAAAAGTAATGGCTGTGGTTTCATTGTCCTTAAATTGTTGTCTCTGGAAAACACAAGCATCTATTCTCCTCCCATAGGCTGTCCACCCTGCAATAGAGCATGGCAGTGGAGCAGGGGCTTTTTACAGGCTGAGGGAAGGTGGTAACAGCCCAGTGAAGGTACTGGTTTATTAGTCCATAAGCCAAATAAGTGTTTCTGTTACTCCAATTCTGAAATTTTGCTGAGAAACGGACCCCTGAGAATTTTGCTGTCTTCCATTAATCTGCTTGGCTTTTTTTTTTACCTTTTTTTCTTCCCCCCCTTTTATTTATTTATTTATTTATTTATTTATTTATTTATTTATTTATTTATTTATTTTAAAGCTGGACAAGACAGATTTCTGTTAAAATAAGAGTTGTTAGTTAGAAACATTTTTGTCTTAAATTAGGGGGTGAATTTAACATCCATGATATCTACATCAAAATTACTTGGCTGATCTGTTTTCTACAGAACAACATGAACAGAGACTGAACAAAGGTAGTCTTGTAAAGGAAATAGAGGAACAGCTTTTTTTACTGATTACAGTTAGAAGAGAAACCTGCCAAAAAATTAAATCAACCAGATAAGAGCATAGATTTGCTTTCTGAAACTTTCTACATTGTTGAAAAATAACATTAAAACACAATTCAGCAAAGAAAGACATAATAGGTGTTTTGGCTGAAATTTAGGGACAATTTAGAAATAGACACAAATATCCCATAGGAAAGACATAAAGCATTTTAGCAAACTATCAAGAGAAATGATTAATTGTATATATTTTTAAAGTCATAACTGGAAATTACTTTTTAGCTACATCCATTGTTGGCCTCAATACAGATTAATGTATATCTTTGCATTGCCAGAAGAAGTAGGGTATGTGATTTAATGGTACTTTCTAGCTTCAAAATCAATTCTGCTGTTGTAGATTTTCCAACAGGATGAACAGAGGAGAAGGAGAAAAACTGTGATGTATGTATGCATCCATGACAGCTACAGCAACTTTTATCATGCATTTGGCAGCAAAAAGATTGCTCTAAAACCACTTCTCTCTTCTTCCTGATCCAGGAAGCCTCTGTCTCCCAAATCAAGGGAGAATTTGTGTGTATCTGTGGCTGATTTTATTTACAAAATAGGTAATAGAGAGCAGGCTACACTAGCAAGCCTTTTTATGATAGGCAACCCCTAGATCTCTGAGAATATTTTCAGTGGTATTCTGCCTGTATGACGTATCTTAATCTCTTCTGTTAATGCTGCCCTTTCAGATATGGAGCGGTGGCAGGTTTTACAAAAATAAAATGTGTAATAGGTTTGCCATACTTAGAATCTTTGAAAGCTTGCTGCCACCTAATTTTATTTTATTTGACTAAACCCGTACATTTTCTGAAAAGCAATTCCAATTTGCTGCAAATATACCAAATGACTGGCAGACTGTTGAAAGAGGTGAAGACAATTTTTTTGACAAGAATGCTAGTACTATGAGAAATTGTGATTTATTTAAGAAACTTGAACCTTCTAAAATCTCTGTGATACTCTGCTTCCATTTTGCAGTGCTATGAATGTGACAGTAAGTATTTGCACAGGGTGATACAACAGTGATACTCAGAGTCGATATCTGAAAATTATGAGAGTTAATGGAGACAGAATCAAATTGCTAGTGTCCATAGCAACTTTACAGCTTCAAATTGATGTGTTATGCAAATTAGCTAAACATGTTCCAAGCAGCTGTTAAGGTCACTGGTCAATGCTCTGAGAGAAATCCAGCCATTTGCTAAGCTTTACCACAGACCTTTTGCACAAACATCTTTAAGCGGAGGAACAAAAGGAAATTTAAACAGAGTAATTGAGCCAAGTCTCTGCTTCTATGTGAATTTAATTTAAAATAATTATAAATGTATATATTAGTATTACATAATAATACTCCACCAGATTTATTCTCTGTATTTTCTTATGCCTTTGAATCTTTATATTATCAAAATGTGAATTTTATATTTTAATAAAGCAAACTTCTGAAAATTGAATCAGCATGTAACCTGTTAACAGATTACACATATAATTCCTTGCACTAATATTAAATAAAGGAAATAATAGTTTCTCTGTTTACTGAATATGTGTCTCCAGAGAAAATTTGCCCAGTATTAACCATGTAATTTTTAATTTCATGAATCCACTGCATCCACAGGTGGAAATTATGACTGTGTGTTAAGATAGACAAGACAAAGGACAGATATAATAAAATTAGTTATTCTTATCTGCTGCTTTTGAATATCTTCAAATATCAGATATCTAATAATAAACGTGTCATTAAAAATTAATGATTCTAATTCCAATGAGAATTAGATTCTAATACTGAAATATGGTTCTTTGCATAATTTTTAAAAATTATTTTTGGTTTAGTGGAATGTACATTTATATTACAATGGATAAAGAACAGAAACAGAGTTGGGAATCAGAATGCAGTAGCCCCTGGTATAATTTTTACTGGTACCACTTGGAAACTCTTTGCGGGTTTTGCCCCCTAGTCAGATATTCAGTGAAATTCATTAAATTTTCAATGTTGAAAATTTCTGAAAAGAAAATTTTTGTAGTAGAACTTCTAGCCCAAAGAAAATGTAAGACACTGATAATCAAACAGCAGGATTCAAATTAGCTAAACAAAAAACAGTGCAGTGACCACTCCAAGTACAGTAGGACTTAAATTAAAAGGAATATTAAAGGCAAAAAAAAGGACACATTTTCTTGCAAGTTTTCTCTCTTAACCTTTACAACTCCCCTTCAAAATAAGGAAAGAAAGAGAAAGCATCAAGATTGATGTTTTTGTGATGCCATATCTTTATAGCAAATCCATACTCAACCTGTCTTTAAAACAGCAGGAGTTTATTAACTGCTTTTGAAGCATAATAGGATAACATAAATCACTGACTTAATTCTTTCATAGAATGTCTTTTAAAGTCTACTTTATAACAATATAAATCACTTTGGGACCATCAATAAGGCAATCAAAGGAACACTGACTGCAGTCATGCTCCTGGGGTAGTTGAAGACATTATCTCTTAATATTCAGGCAGAATATCCCCTCACTGTGTTTCATGATCATGCTGCAGTCCTGAGGTTCAAAAGCTAGAACAACAATGAATTAACCTAACCTGCTCTGCCGTGTACTACTGGCATGCAGTCCAAAGAATGGCTTTTGCCAAGGTTCACTTTTCACTTGCAGGCTTTGCAAAGGAATTGTAGGCTATGTTCCCTGACTGCCAGGGAAATGAAAATTAATTCAGTAACATAGTAAAAAAACAGCTGTTAATATTATGGTAGCCACATTATTACATCTGAGGAGATGACTGTTGTTCTTGTAATAAAAAGAATACCTAATAAACTCTAATAATGATATACCTCGTTAACTTCTGTTACACAGAGCAAAAATAGACAGTAATATATGGTTTCAATATATAATGCATGGCATATTTATCTTGAAATATTACAAAATTAAAAGCTGTAACTTCTTTTGAGACATATTTATTTAGAGAAAAAAGCATATGTTAAAATAGTCTGTCATAAGGTCAAGGAAGAGAGAAATTAATTCTTTTAAAAGGAAACTCCCTTTTAGGCCTAAGCCCTTATTTAATTTTTTCCAGCCCTGCTTCAGCTGCACTTTGATGGGTTTCAGGTGATTGTCTCACTCTTTTGCTAGTTATTCTACTGAAGAGATATCTAATTTCACTCCACTTTCCTGCTAGTAGCATTTTCCCTATTGCTTTAGAAGTATCTGATATGCAGCAGCAACAATGGGAAACTCTCTTCCATGTCCACCTGCTTTCTGTCTACTAAACATACAATTGGGAATCAACCAGGAGTTATCCTTTAACATTACCGCTTTTCCATCCTAATAGATGAAAAGCACAGGAAAATATTCCTCATTTCATTAAGATCAGCACTTACTGATTTGTTGTTCCTTGCAGAGCTGTAAATGAACTCCTCTTTCTTTTGTTTATTTTACCAGCAGAAAAGAGATCTGAAAGGATTTGAGTAAATGTATCTACCCATCTGCTATTGCACTTTGATTAGCTTGATGCTTCTATGTTTTCCTGTATATTATGTAGAATAATAATTTTATGAGGCTAGACAAGCTTGGATACCTGAAAGATGGCTGATAAATCTAAGATTTACTTATAAAACAAACTTTTTGGTTATTAAGTAATTCAAGTTTTTTTGGCCCCGAAGTCTTCTAGTAGATGATCATAATTTTAGAGCATAAAAACCAGTGTCCCATTGTCAAAAGTTGTCTTGTTTTAATTTTTATTCTCTGGAAATTTTGACAAGTTTGGCACACAACTGCAACAGTATGCCCTTCTGTATTCAGTAAATCAGATATTGCATCATAGTGCTGATCCTTGCAAACCCTGATACAGTATTTCTTTCTGCTTCAGTGAATGCTTCAAAGAATTTGGTGATTTTCATCGACTATCTGCAGCACTTGCTTCGACTTGTCCAGTTATTGCTGGTCCTTGGCAGCCTGGAACCTTTCCTGAAGTTCCAGATATTATATCGGTCATGGGTCCGGGCTCTGGTTGGTGGGAAAAGAAGACTTTGGAGTGATCTGCTGTTCTAATGTTGTCAATAAGAAAGTAAAGAACTCCACCAGAATTAAAGCAAGATGGTCCTGCTTATGGAACACCAGTAATTTCAAATCATAATAAATTGACCAGGGTAATACATAATAAAAATAATATTTTCTGCAATTAATTAGTCCTTCAATATTTGGTTCCATTAAATGAATAGTTTACTGAGTAGGTCAATGCCAAAAGATACAGCAATGTCTCAGAGGCCCTTAA
This sequence comes from Toxostoma redivivum, assembly GCA_013397375.1. Lineage (NCBI taxonomy): Eukaryota > Metazoa > Chordata > Aves > Passeriformes > Mimidae > Toxostoma > Toxostoma redivivum. The sequence goes on from VXBI01001940.1 coordinate 302,873, forward strand.
TGTTGATGAGAAAAGCCTCTTCAGTGGTCCTAAAATTTTACCCTTACAAAAAATAATGAAAAATTAGTCTTTTAGTTTTGTGTGTGTGTATTATGTTTTTGAAAGAACCCATAAAAATAGATAAGAACTGAATTTGTAGTTAGGGGTAAACATATATAGAATATGCTGATTTTGTAACCTATACCCCAAAGAGCATCTCAGCATTTATTAAATTGATTGTATTGTTTTTGCTTTCAACAGAATGAAACTTTAGTCTGAAACGTGGCTGATATGCTGAAAGAAAGGGGTGGTTTTCTTATATGTGTTGTTTTTCTGAAGAAATGGTATATTCGGTGGCTTTCTGATACATCAAATAAATTATGAACAACCTTTTTTAGTAGATAAAAGTTTTCTCTCTTCATTAATCAAAAGTTTTGGAGAGTTTCTTTTTAATATAGAAGGGATGCATTCTCTGGTTGCCACAGAATTAGATTTTTATGTCTGAAATTATGCAGAAACTGATTTAAGATGTGATGAAGCCTCTTCAAGTTACAGTTATCTGGTGTACACTGTAGTAAATTTTGACCTTGTCATGTGAAGACAGGTGAATTATGACCCAGCCTCTGTGAGAAATGATATGTCTACCATATTAGATTAATTTCCTGTAAACTTCACCCTTTTGCATTCCCAAACCTTGTAAATGTCATCTTTATCCATCATCATGCAATATTTTGATGCTGCTTATGAAGCAGTTCTCATTTCATTTTCACCTTTTTAAAAGAGTTCTATTACACTGTTAAAATATGCTTTTTAAATTCTGTATTTTTATTAATTTTTGTCTAAGTCTGCACAGCAGCCCTTAAAAAGTTAATTAATGTGGCTTAGTTTCACAGTAATTTATTTGACAAAACTTCTCTCTGAGAAAAACTGGATTATTTCTTTCCTTTTTCTCATGTTTTCTGTGAAGAATAAAGGAAGATCTATATTAATTTTGTAATTAAACTAAGGAATGAAATAAGGAAATTCAAAGATTTAATCTCATATTCAATATTCTTTCTAACTAGCTGTCTTTTGGCCCTTAACTTAATATGTAGCGCTACCTTCTGATAAGAACTTAGATCTGTGAGAGGAAAATAGAGTAACTTATGGAAATCCAAAGATATAAATTAAAAATAAAAACTAAGAGCCTAAGGACAGGCCTTTAAGTCTGTACTCAAAGCTCTTTTTTGTCTATGAAAACTGTGTGGAAAGCACTGATGAACAGGATTTACTCACCTGATAAATTACATTGGCTTAGCCAATCAAAATCACTAGAGAAATATCCCATTTCCCAGGGCTTATATGAAGCAGAAATTCTTGTCCATCTGCTTTAATCCTTCAGATATTAACACTCTTAAGAAATTACATTCCTGATGAGAATGCAATGTTGCAGTTCAAGCTATTTTATATTACTAATTTATCTTATTAAGCTGAATTCAGAAGGTGAATTTTATCCCCTTTGTTCTTATTCTACTATTAAATTATTGTTATTTATCTGTCATGGAATATCCATATAATATCTCCTTTCAGTTAATCATCTAAATGGGGTATTTAGGTGCTTAGTTCAGTCTACCTCTTCAGCTCCTCATAATCAAAGGTGAGAAAGTAAAGGTGTTGCCTTTAAGTGAGATTGCTCTAAGCTTTATCCTGTTGATTTTATTCATCTTCAGATGTACTGTACACACACAGTTGACTTTCTGCTTCAATTTTCAACAAAATTGTTATTTGGACTGCATTGATCAAACTTGAAACTTGTTTAATCTTGAAAATAAAATCTTAGTTCAATAGAAATTTTTCTGTCACACTTGAAAAAGAAAATCTCTTCTTGCTAGCTTCTTGTAAAGGATTTTAATTCAATTTTAATTAAAATATATTAAAAATGCATTTTATATAGGAGACATATTTCTAAGCTAATTTTTTTTCAAATCATGATTTTCATTGCTTTCATGTTTTAAAACACTTTTTTTGCCTTCCTAGGCCTTATGAATATGAATCACATTCACCTTGTATGTGTTGTGTTAGCAGTGGTAAACACCTCTCTACCCACTTCAGTGCCACTATTTGGTTTATTTAATGTACTCAAACATTTTTCCATTGTAGTGCCAATCGGTTCTGTCATCTTCTTTTTCACTTTCTTACACAGTATTTGACACCAGTGTTCTGACTAAAATATATATGTCTTTGTTCTCAACATTTTTGTGGCTGAAATTATACATTTGAGGTACAATTGTCATGAAAAGTTAAAAAAAAAACCCAAAACCCCCAAAACAAACTGGAAAAAGGCTGATAAGGAAAATTATAGGTTTGATAAATATTACATTATTTTAAAATGTCATTTCCTCATTTTGTTCCTTCTATCTCATTTTTTATTATTATTTTTCTTCATTTCTAAATGGATAGTTCTTATTTTTTGTGTGGATTTTCCAGAAGAGGGAGCCATGTGCATGTACACTTAAAATGTATGGTGTAAAATCGTAGTCATTAAAGAATAAACAGCATTTTTATGAAATTTATAGTACAGTTTTTCTCCAAACTAATGGTTGCTAGGTGACCTGTGGCCAACATATTGAAACCTAGCAGGAAGCACTGGGACAGTGTTCAAACAACCTTGTCAGGACACTGTAAACATCTGATGTTCATGGAAGTCCTAGAACTCATTAGGATGTTGATATGTTGGGGAATTTAGAATGTGCAAGTAGTACATTTAATGACATTTCCGTATCTTAGATGTTGAGCTAACTTCATTATTTATTAGTATGGACAAGGATGTGCTTGAAACTACAAACTTTTTTTTTTTTTAATGTGAATATGGATGAAAATAAATGCTTTTGAAATCAAAAACTTTTAGTTATACTTTATAGGCTGGGTGGTCATACTGTAATAAAATTGCATGCTATTTACTACTTTTTTGAGATAAACAGTATATTCAGGAATATGTTAATTTTTAAAGACTTTATAACATATTTCACTTAGGTCAACAGTCTAAGTTCAGAAGAAAGAAAGGGTAATATGGAGGGCTCAGCATAGAGACTGAGTACCACAGAGCTATTTCCTGTTTAAGCCTCTTGAAATGCAGAAATCTGGAGTTCTGTATTTGTGAAAACAGTTTTTTGATAACGTTGAAAACCATGGTGGAACTGGTGTCACAGTTCATCCAGGCATCCTGATGGTTTCCTTTTCTCTGTAAACCTGACAAAAACCCAACTTGTTGTCAGATTCCCTGAAACCCCAGGACAAAGACACAATACTGTACCAGTGGTTTGATAGTCCATGGTACCTGTAGAAAACTATAGTTCAAGTTTGTGGGTGCATTTATATTTGACTGTATGTGTGGTTGTATAGCTCACCCAGTGAATTCCTGCTCAGATGTGCATTCATGCATCAGTCTTCATGAAATTCATTGAAAAGTTTTTCAATATCTTTCAAAGAGTACAACACTGATTTAAAATCACTGCTTTGGCTGGTAGGTTCTGGATAGCAACGGGAAATGGGACGTGTGTGCAGACTCCTTGCTTGCTGAAGCACAGCTGACTGGCCAGTACAGACTGAGACCCAAGCTGCTCCTGTAGTCATATGCCAACATGTTGGGCAAGGAGATTCAGCTAACTCCACAAATCCTTTACATAGAGATCCTATCATACATCAGAGCAGTTGTCCTTTTTAAAAAGCCCCTTTTCAAGCTGGACAGTGAAGTGGACTGATGTGGTTAAAGACAGTGGGGTGGCAGTACATCTGTCATCTTTGAGCTTTATTGAGCAGGGCTTGTTTCTTTAAACTCCTATCTGCAGTGACAACCATGATTCCAAACAATGCTAATGTGTGTCAAAATAAACAGGTGTCCTGGTTTAGAGCAAATTTGGGAGGAAACCTCTGAATGGGGTCCCTCCAGGGAAAGGGAAAAAAAAAAAAAAACAATCCAAGCAATACCTCCCCCAGTCGGCTCGGGAAAAAAAAATTTNCCCTGCACTTCTTCTTTCCCCCTGCTTCACTCCTGGAACCAGTCTTAAAGTTGGAGAATTTAATATTCAACACCAACAGAACAGACGATTTGGGGATACAGGCATCATACAGTCACCCCAAGACAACAGGTAAGCATGGTCTAAGTTCCCCTGGTTTTCAGATTCAGAAGGTCAACCTAACTCCTTTTGTCACAGATGTTTTCTGAAACAGAATGCTACTACAGATCCTATTTTACTCTGTCGCCAGCTCATAAGTAAAAGCCCAGATGACAGCAGCAGAGAAGAAAAGCTTCAAAGAATGCTTCTGATTTTGTATTAATTTATGCATAGTGTGGAAATAATTGCTCATCTGGAGCTGAGTGAAGTATGAAGTCTGGTAACATTCAAAATGACAACAGATTTGAAAGTCTGTCAAATCTCTAGGTATTATAAGATGACTTCTGAATGGCTAGCTAAATTCTTTACTTAGCAGTAAATATATGTTATATATATAGAAATCTGTTATTATGACTTATGAAGTTGCAAGGGGGAAATCCATTTCCAGCTTCTTCTAGTTATGTTCAACCCTTTAGAAAATCCATATAACAGTCTCTATCTGAAATGATTAAAAAATCAATACCACACTTATTTTTTGAGAATTGTGTTTTGATAACCTTTCTACAAGTACTATTCTAAACATCCTTCACCACTTGCCTGCCTGCATTTTCTGTAATTGTCTTTTAATAGACTGAGACTAAATTATTAGAAAAGAATTGCATCACCAGGGAGTACGGGTTGTCAGATACCAGTGAGATGTAATACATCAAATGCTGTTGTATACAGCCTTATCTCATATGCTGTTTGTTGGTTTGGGGTTTTTGTTGTTGTTGTTGTTTTGTTTTTTTTTTTCAATAGAGCTTTTGACCCTTGTAACCTATTCTAGTTCAAAAGGTAAAAATAATGAATGCAAACCTGCATGCAGCGCAATAGAATTAATGAAACAATGAGAACAGCAACATACTGGATAAAAAGTTTCTGACCTGAAAAGCAGATACTACAAAGTTTCTTTTTAGCAGGGCTTATGTTCTTTTTTTCTCTGCAACTAAAGATGGAGCTCTGTAGGAAAATTAGAGAGGTTTGTTTTGTCACCACAAGTTTTTTACTGCGTACCTCCAAAGTACTCTGTCTACTTCATTGAGAAAGCACTTGAACCATAGTTGAACAAGACCTAGACAAGTTCTTGAATGCCTGAGTTTTAATTCTGGCTAAGCAATTTACTTTGCATTTTAGAGGAAGTATTTAACAGCTTTATATATTGAGTGTCTTGTCACCAACATAAAAATATAAGCGGTTAACAGCTAAATATAGGTTGTCAGCATTTAATTAGACAGGGTATTAGGGTAGTGTTTTGGTATCCCCAGCATGTCTTGGTTTGTGTAATTTATTTAAATTATCTAGTGATGAGTTTTAGTAATTGACTCAACAAATCATCAGAAATAAAAGCTGGTTGAAATCGCACCCTGAATTTACTGTCAAGACAAGGTGACTTTGCATTACTGTACTTTGAAGACAGAAGTGATTTCAGACTAGATGAGTTTATGGGCAATAGGAAAAGAGCCTTCGTCCATAAGTTAGTGCTGGCTAAGCCAATGGTCAATCCTTCGCGTGAAGGATGTTGGCAGAAATCTGAGCAAGAGGGAGAGGAAGCCCAGCCTCATGCTTCACAAGCAGGTTAATGTGCTGAAGTGCAGAGAGTGGGTGGCAGTGCAGAGTGGCTGCTCCCACTGTGACCAGGAGTCTTCCTTTTCTTTATGGGCAGAGCAACTGAGAGTAAGAAAATATATGTGGTGGAGGAGCAAAGGTGTATAAGATCAAAACAATTTTGTCTTTAATGAACAAAGGAGAGAATATTTGCTTCTCAGTGTAGGGAATATGCTAGAAGTGGGATAATTATGCTACCTGGTCAGTAGCATGATCATTTGCTTTGCTGACACAAGAAGCTAAGCTTTCTTCCTACTACTCTCTGGTGTGCTTGTCTGCTTCAGGACAAACAGGAAAATAGTTTTGGCACTACTTAATATGGGTGCAATGGAGGGAAAAGCCTCTGTAAAACATCACCATTCCCCAGAGCACCTATGCACAGGATAGAGTTTAGTTACACAAATTTATGTCAGACCTCCAACCAATTTCTTTTTTTTTAATTTATTGTGGTGCTCACCATTCTGTGCTTTACTGATTATACACTCCATAAATATTTGTCCTTAATACTTAGACTGTTCTTGATTTTTAGGAAAGAGATTAAATGAAAAGGATTTCTTGAATGGCCAATCTGTCTGTGACAAACAGAGTGAAAAATACCGTGGTTGGTTCTCTGTGATTTAATCTGAGGAGGGAGTCTCAATTTTGGAAGCAAAGGTCTCAGAAGCTTAAGGTGTGAATATGGTNTGTAAATAAATTTAATTATATTCTGTCTTTTTTGGGGGGAGTAAGCTGTTTGTACCATCAAATTCATTATTTAGAGATCTGAAAAGGAAAATAAATATTTTTGAGATCTTCTTGAATATTTTATTTTGTTTTAAAATAAACTATTAGTCAAATCCAGAATGAAATAAGTTTTATGCCCCTAATTTTATTATTTTGTTATTTTATTATTTCATTAAATGTTACCATTTATTCCCAAGTGCAGGGGAGGTAATGTAGATTCTGCCATTAAACTCAGTAGTTTTAGGACCTGTCTTTTAGACTCTTTGAGAAATGAAAATCAGTTGTGCTTCTCTGAAGATTTTTGAAAAGTGTAATTAATTAAAAGTACATTTTTATTAATATATCTGTGTTTTATATTATGTTATTGGAATAATAGTTCTTGAAAGGCATTAATGATAACCTGGGACCTGCTGAAATCAGTGGGAGTTCTGTGCTCATCTTAGGGCCAAGATTTCATCAAGTTTGAAATTCGCTAGATGTTGCTTTTCATATACTTTAAAGAGAAAGAAAACAAAACTGCAAACTGAATGACATAATTACATGCTGCAACATTAGGCCTGGTGAAAGCCACCTTTCAAAGCTGATAAAATATAATTGTTATTGTGTATTTTGAAACAAGTTAAAAGATGTGTACAGCTCTTGTATTTTTCTGATTTCATAGCTTATGGTGCTGGAAAATCATGATGCAAAATGTATTTTGTGGAAGTCAGTTATTTGGTTCAATAAGTTGCAAATATCTCACAGGAGGAGGGCAAGGTTATTTTTGTATCAGAAGAAAGAAACAGTTATCAGTTATCCATATTATCCACACTGCAGCGGTACAATAGATCTTAGCTTGGAAACTGAAACAAGCTAGTTCACAACGCACAAAGAAGTTTTGAATAACCTTCAGAAATCTATAGTTTGCCTTTTTGCTACACACTAGGTCCAAGAAAAATGAGAGAGATTTATAATACAAGGTTTGATTTATGTTTCCATTTATTTTACCAATGGAAAGGTGAGACTAAAGCGTGAAACAGAATAAACAAAATAAAATTTACGGAATTAGGTCTGAGGTTAGTTCTGAAGCCAGCTACAATGAAAATTCTCTCCTCTAGATGTGACCTGCTGATCTGGTTGCTGAAATTTTTGTCAGTATTCCACTATCAGCCCAGCTAAAAACTTTACCCTGAAGGAACTATTTCTAAAGAAAACCACATTGGATTCACGCATTTGGAATACCTCTGGTATTAACAGACATTTGATGTTATCCAAAGACAGAATAAATTGGTTGTTTCATCAAGTTAAAAAATATATTGTGTATCATACGCATGGTGAGCTGCACTGAAATGTATTATTTTTAATCACTATTTTATTGTTTCCTTGAAACCTTCATTACTCTAGCTGTGAGGTGTGGCTGACACATTTGCACTTTGAGAGGAAACATGCACCTGAAGTTTGTGAAATAAAAGACACAATCAATACCTAGGTAGTAGAATTGTTCATCAAACTTACAACAAGAGAACTGCAGGGTGAATTCTTTGTTTCTAGAAGAGTACCAAAATAACTCTGAGATTTCTAGACATGAGGAATGTATGGGAAGTGTTGTAACTCAGTTATATTCCTGTGGTAAACCCCTCTTTTATAGTGGTTCATTCCTAACCCCTCCGACCTTTCCTGTTTGGCCAAATGCCAGCTCCTCCCCTCGACCCAGGGTTAAATAACCCTGTGTTTCCTCTGTCCCTTTACTTTTTCACTCCTGGACCCCTTCAAGAATAAACCTTGGAACACGTCCAGAAATCAGGTGGGGGCCTCCTTTGTTATATAAGTTCCTACTGCAGAAACTCAGATCTCCGTCATAATAGCAGAGCTGGCAGGGCAGGTTTTGGGGGAGAAACTGAGGAATTCTGCAGGGAAGTATTTTTTTCCTGGTATTTGTTGCATATTCTAATCACGTGCACAAAGTACATCCATTATTTCTAATCCAAATATAATTAGGTGAATTTTGCAAACAGTATTCTCTTTTCAAAAAGTCCCTAAAGATGAACTTACAAACATGTGATTATTTCTTTAAAAGACCCACAAAACTGAGTTTAGATTTGGTACAAGAAAAACAATAAAATGAATATTCAATCTGTGGAAAGAAATTAAGTACAATTTATATGGTCATTGGATTAATTTTTGTGTACACTTGAGAAGATTAAAAACTGTGTCAATATGTATAAATTTATTATTATTTCTTTTTTTTATAAGACTGTATGTAGAAGTTAATACTGACAATATTTTAAGAAAGTGGGAATGATGTCATGTTCAACTCCCAAAGAGAGGTAATTTAGATTCTATGAGATTATAGAAAAGAAAGATAATAAAGGTAAAGAAGACAAGGGTGGAAATGCAAGGAAATCTTAAATTATTCAAGAGCCTAAAAATGAGACAAACTCTATAAATTTTATTAGGCTGCAACCAGCAGGAGAATTAAAGTAGAGGATGTTTTGACCAAACCAGCAAGATAAAAAGCATTTTTTTGAGTGATCTCAATGAGAACAAGATTAATTTCACTGAAAGGAAGTGATATCATGAGGAGCTATTTGTCAAAGTATGGGCATTTACTGTACTGTAATCTAGAAGAAGGAAGCAGTGAAAAGGCAAAAATCAGATGGTTTTAACAGCTTGTTTGCTGGATCAATCAATAACTCTTGGGTGACAGGGCCAAGTGATGACTGAATACAACTAGATTGACGAAGTAGTTAAGTTACAAATCAGGAAAAGCTTAAGTGATGAGACTTCCATTGAAGGAGAAGTTTGCTTTTCAGGGAGCCCCTGCAGAGATACCTCAACAAATTGGAGCTCTGGACAATCACCAACCATATGAAGTTTACGGAGTCAAGTGCTGCATTGTGCACCTGGGACAGGGCAATCCTGGTTGTGTTTATAGGTCCGGAAATGAGAAGCTGGAAAGCAGTGCCATGGAAAGGAACCTGGGAGCCCTGGTTGATGGCAAGCTGAACATGAGTCAGCAGTGCCCTGGAGCCAGGAGGGCCAACCCTGTCCTGGGGTACATCAGGCATCACAATCAGGCAAGGGAGGGGATTGTCCTGCTCTGCTCTGAGCTGAGGCAGCCACACCTTGAATATTGTGTGCAGTTTTGGGTGCCACAATATAAAAAGATATTAAACTATTAGGAAGGTTTAGGGAAGATATCAAGAAAATATTTTTCACCCAGAGTATGTCTGAGCACTGGAATAGGCTCCTTGAGGTAGTAGTGGTCACAGCACCAAGTCTGACAGAGTTCAAGAGTCATTGGGACAATGCTCTCAGGTATATGGTTTGATTCTTGGGATCATCCTGTGCAGGGCCAGGAGTTGGACTCACTGATCCTGATGGGTCCCTTCCACCTCCATGTGTTCTGTAATTCTATGATATTCTATGATTATGATGCAAAGCTATTGACAATGCATGGAAATCTCTTTAACACAGATTCCTTAATCCAGTAATTTTCAAACTATTTATAATAGCATCTTAATTAGGATCCACTAAGATTTTATATGATACAGGGCTTTGCTTATGAGTCATAGAATTTGAGAAAAACAGCTGGAGACTGCTGATACTTTAAAAAAAATCACCAAAGTATGCAATGAACAGACTTAAATGATTAGTTAAAAGTGCCATAGGAAAGATTTTAAGAGAGATGGAAAACAATCCCAGAATCTGAGAAGAGCTATAAACCTTTTCCTCCCCTGGACTTCTAAAGGTTTTACAAGATATTCAATGTATGTTGTTATTTTCATTCAATGTCTGTTGTTGCTTTCATTCAGAATTCATTTCCAATACAGAAATAATAAAAGAATTTTTTCAAAAGGAAAGCTAGATTCTAAATAAAATTTTAAACTTCTTGAATTGCTTTCAGTCTTCCTGCCAGTAAATGAAAAATGTGATACAGATGCAGGTACAGGGTGAAATTTTGTTTAGCTGCCTTTGGTGCCATGGCAGTAGGTGGTCATTGTCTCTTCAGCTGAGCTGAAGGTGAAAGAACACCATGTGAAAAAAAATCAGACCTCTTCGAGTGCTGCTATTTCTGTCTTTTTAGGTTTAGCACTGCTGGTTGTTTGGCAAGATGTGGGATGTGGTAGATAGTTTGTTTAGAGCAAAATTTGAGCAAGCTACAGAGATTACTGCATATTTCACAGCTTTATATTTCTCTAAGAGCTGCATTTATTTTAGTTATTATAATGGAGAAACTCACTTTAGAAAACAGATGATTGGAGATCAGTTTATATAACCAAATCTACATGAGTCATAAGGACAACCAGAGACTTTCTTTCTAAAGAACAGGGACCTGAAATAATGTGTTATAAACCTATGTGCAAATCTTGTATTGGCAACTGCCTGCATAGCAAGAGTATACATTCCTGTGAATAAATAAAATTTATTATTGCATTTTAATTTTTCAGAATTTTGAAAATTCATGGGCTACAATCATAATTCTCTGAGATTTTCTTTTCTGTGGAATCCCTTCTTTTCTGCTAACATGCTCTAACTGGATTCAGGCATTTAATGAGAACTTTCCCTTATAACCAGGTCACTGACAGTAACTACACAACATTATTACTTTTCCATCACTGCTTTGATCATGTTATTATATTATTATTATATTTCTCCCTCTCATCATGTTAAGGTTTGCCACATTTGCCACAGAAGAGAAAAGCCAGACACTGTTGTACTGTTTATAAACACAGACCGACATTTTGAATCATTATATGTTTGTTTGTACAGATAAATAGATTATTTAAATTTAAAATTATGTATTAGAAATAATGGTTAAATTAGCAATTTTTAATCAAAATATATTATCTTTAGAAGATAATTCAGAGACTAATACTCTCCCTAAACAGTTAAGGATGGCACTACCATATTGAGGGTGAAGGGTGGTTTGCAGTACACAGCACAGGCCTATGGCAATAAAACAATTTGTGCCAAATCGTGCAGCTTTGGTACTTTGGTACAGCTGAACTCACTGCTGTTTCTAATTCTGACCTATCTTTTCCTTTTGAGTGTTTCCTGTACAAGGGAGAGCTGTTGTTGCATTGAGAGCAGAGTAACAGGATGCTAGCACAGAAAGAAATGAAATGCTGGTGAAAAATATTTTCTGTAAATGATTAATGATTAAGAATGTTTTTTGAGCTGAGATTTCAAAATTCAGAGAGCTAAGTAGGGCCCTGTAAAGAAGGTAAAATTACATCTGCATAAAGAAAAAAATTGTTTTGATGTTTATTGTGCAACATTTATACCTAGACATACTATATAGCAGTCAAAAGACTTAAGACTTGTAATGCTATCATCATTCTATGATATGAATGTCTAATGAATGTCTATCTTTCATTGGATGTCTGCATTACATACATAGGAAGGTTTTACCTATGGTCCAAGGAGCTTTGCTGTTGTGTTCATGATTAATGATTGTGGTGCAGAATTGAGCTCTCGGTTTCAAAGAGCTGTGTCAATAAAATGGATACTTAGTAAGAAAAACCCCAAGAAAAATAAAAGCAATGACAATAAGGCTTGGTTGGTTCTAGAGTTTTGTTAATCCTTTTTTTTTTAATCTGTTCTTAAGAGGAGTTTATTGGGAATGGGTAAAGTATTGTTGAAGTCTCAACTGGGTATAGTAGATCATACATTTGTGTTTTATTTTTCAGTTGCTGCCCCACACATGTTGTGTGTGCTTCCTTAATTATCAAGATGGCAAGAGAAAGATTGTCCTGGGGAATGCCATTTTAGAGATCTTTTGGCAGAAAATCCTTCACGTGTGTGCAGGCTCACATTCCTTTCTCAAGCTCAGGTTCAAGTTAAGCCTCCTCCTCTCCCATAATCAAACAGGGTAATTGTGCAGATAGCTGCAACTGCACTGGTAGATTTAAATTAAACACTGCATGACTGCAAATTATAATGGTTTTTTGTGTCTTCTTGGCACAGACCAGACATTTATCAGTGAATATACTGAATACGGTTAGAAAAGTTACAGAGAAAAAAACATATAAATGTGCTATAATGACTGGAAGGCTCAGTAGTGACACAGAAGTTCCAGTTCCCAGATCATAGAAATGTGATCTACTGTACTGTCTGCAGCACCTTCATTAAATCCATTAACAATACCTGCAACAGCTATTGATGGTGGTCAGTATTCTTGCATAAATTACAACTGTAGTATTTCTCATGGTTATTTCTAAAACTTTTGGGTAAAATACCTATTTTTGATAATCTGTTAAAATTAACCAGAAGAAAATGAGAACATACAAAGACCTTGAATAAAATTCCAGTATTAGGGGCAAGCATTTGCTATTGATTTTTCAGGAACAGGTATTTCACAATGAACAAGCTATCCATGTTCTAAGCTCCTATATCCTACTAACCAAGGAAAATGGAACTGAACAGTTGTCTTGGTTTAAGAGACAGGTATTTGCCAAGGAGAGGCAAGAACTTCTTTTCCCGTAACCCGCTCCTTTTCAATCACTATAATTTGAAATCAGACGCTTTCAGGCAGAAGATATGGGGATAGGAATAACAGTTCTTTACTAATATATCTAACCAGGCAAACAGCATAAAAACAACAACAACTTTAGAAATTGACGACAAAACAGAGCAGTACAGTTCAGTTATAGTCCCCTTTGGCCACAGGCTCCTTTTTCCCGAGCTCAGTTCCCGGTGCTGTGGGCAGAGCCGGTCCCGCGCAGCTGCAGAGTCCGGGCTGATGGCGGCAGCTCAGGGGTGAGCGGGAGGNAGTATTCCTGTCTATTTTGACAGGAATGTTTTGAATTTCAAACCATTCTTGAGGGGCATCTCATGATTTTTATTTGGGTACAGGCAGAAAATTTTCTTTGTGGCAATATCAGTGAAAGATTACGTATGCAAAGTTTCTTATTTTAGTACAGATACTTAGTGTTGTGGCTTAATTGCACCTGCATACTTAATAGCAAGTTGATACAAATCAATGTAATTTAATCTGGAACATAGTTAAGGAAGCATCATAGAAAATACATTCTGACTGATCAAAGTTTAAATGAAGATAGCAAGGCTCTCCATTCATAGAGCACTATTTGAAGGTGGCTCAAAGCTTGTTGTGCTGAAAGGATGAAAAAGTACTGAGAGACACATTTTACTAAAAGAGAATAATGTTAAAAATACTTGTCAAGCCTGCTTTCCTCCTAAACCATTTAACAGATGTTTATGTAGTTTGGTGAACAATCTTTAACCATCAAGAAAAGTGGTTGCCATCCTTTTTCTCTTCAAGTTCTTGTGTTCACAGTAGCACAGTAGGTGATGTCTGGTATGGTGCATATTTGCCCTTTGATAAGTGCTGGCTTGGATGGCCCGGATGGGATTATTTGCCTTGGATGCATTGGAGAGAAAAGAACAAGGCCAGAGGGTGTGGAATCTAAAAAGCTGGAATAGGAAACAAATTAGTTTGGTTGCTGGAAGGGACCGATCAGTATCTGAGTAGAACTGATGAGCTGCCAAGGACTGTCATAATGAAACATGCCAATGCCTCCTGGGGGACTGTGCTGCAGACTTCCCTCTCAGCGCGCCTTCGAAGGAATTTTGAACAGACTGATGCCAGACAAATTGTTATTGCTCTGCTGTTCCCCTCTTGTTGTAAGTGCTGGAGTTATTTATTAGAACAGGCCTAGGACTTTGACATCTTTCTAATGTAAACTGTGGTGGCTTATTCTGTTTGAATCAAAATTTATGTATGCCTTGAATCGGCAAGACAGAGTGTGAAGCTTTAATTTTGGGTCTGTACCAATTAGTCAGACATTAAAAGGAGTTTAAGTAGAAAAGGCTGGATAGATAGCACAAGTACTGGAAAGATTTTTTTTTAGTTGCTTAAATAAATATATGTTCTATTTAAGGAAACCTAATTATTAAATTTGCATCAAAATGTCACTTTAGCTGAAATATTTTGGTTTCTTAGCATCAATTTTGATTCATCTGTAAAGAAAAAAATATTTATAGTTTCACATGATTTGTGGTAGTGCTAATAAAACTTATCTGTCAGATTATTTTAGGTATACTATCAGTGAAAAGTGCAATGTATTCTGAAGTTATTTTTTTGGTTATTTTCATCTCCACTTTTAAAAATTCCCATAGATTCAATAATTTATCTTCCGGTAGTAGTTTATATCTACACTTTTTCTTTGCCCCAGATTTTTTGTCAGTTTGTAGTAAATTGTTTTCCAATTCAAAATTGTGAAAGTTTAATGTAGTTATCTTGACAATGAGTCTATAGAGATGATGATTTAGGCAGAAGATTAGCTTTTATTTGTTTTTACCTGTATTTAGTATAGTATTTTAGATAATAGTAATCTGAAGTAGAAGAAATGGATTTGTAAAAAGCAGAAAATAATTTTGTCATATTTTGCACTCGTCAAAGACTAGAAGATTAGGGAAGTTGTTAATTTTGTATTGTAAAACATGCAAAGTAAAGTAGATATTGAAGAAGCTTTATGTAAAAGGAAATAAATCCCTGGCCTTATATTTGTCTCTTTCTTATAGCCTGAACAGAAGCTTTGTGTAGTCAATAGAGACAGCATCATCAAAGAATCAGTTACTTAAATACAGCTAGAGATGTCTTAAAAGCATTCTTCAGTTGCAAATTAATTACTAATTCCACTATTACTAATCCATCACTAATTCTACTAATCCTACAGTACTGAATCTATCATCCCATTATAATCACAAACGGTTTAGTGTCTTTGCTTTTAACGTCTAACCTTGGGCCTGGATGACTCAAAAAAAAGAGACAGTGTAGAGAAGCTGAATGTTCCATGCTTTATTTCTAATTTTTTTGTATGTAAAATGCTGTACTTCTCAATGCAGAATTTATTGTAGGAAAAGTAGAATTTCTGTTCCAGTATCTTTCCAAGTAAAGCATTTTATTTATTCTCTAAGTCTAACCTGATTTATCTGAGGTTTAGACAATTCTCAATCTTTTTCCTGTCACATTTAAAAAACCCAAATTGATTCTATAAGTTAATATAAACAATATCACTAACACTTCAATTTTTCATTAAAAATTCTTTGTTTTGAGTCAGTTTTTGGAAGGTTTTATTTAGTTTCAGAAAAATCCTATGCATCTCTATTTTGTCTGCCTCCTCATTAAGGCTTTGGTATAACTCTCAGGTTTCATCCCAAAGTGCATTGCTATAGTTTCCTGTCAGAAGGAAAATTTGCAGTTTGCCAGCACTGCAGACTCCTGAGACTTTCTTCCATTGCCTGAGCGTATCTATCTAGCGCCTCTTAGGTGCTGTGGGGTCTACTGCTGAGTCTCCAAATAGATATCCAGGGGGGAGTGAGTTACCCACAGGTTCTGTACTGTATCTGCCAACCTCATGCTGATGTTTCAGCAGGTCCATGTGGCACTTGGTGCTTATAAGTGAGCAGCTGGAGTCACCTTTCATTTTGATTTATGCGCCAGGAAGCCAAAGTTTGCAATCCATGACGATAACTATATCGTGGGTTTGCGTAATTAAAAGGCTTCGGTGTCTCCTCAGTGATGACTTCAGACACTTCCTTTCTTTATTCTCTGTTGTCTATCACCATAATCATAATTTATCACAGTAATTGTAAAAAGTAATTTCTTTCACTTCCCCAGCCAGATTTTTTCCCAAGAAGAATCAGCATCCAGGTGTGTTGAAACAAAGCATTATAGCTGCATGATTAGAGTAGAGAGTAAATTGGAACTTTGCTGATGCAATATATCAAATATAGTTTTTATTTTCTTTCTTTTTTTTTTTCCTAGCACACTGACTTTAATTTAATTTTGTTTTTCCTTGAATTATAGTGAATTTTGGTAGACTGGTTTAACCCCAGCCAGAAACCAAGCCACACAGAGCCACTCACTCACTTTCCCACCAGCTGGATTAGGGAGAGAACCAGAGGGTAAAAGGTAGAAAGTCCATAGATTGAGATAAAGACAGTTTAATAGGGAAAGCAAAAGCTACACACACAAGCAAAGGAAGCAAAAATTAATTCACTGCTTCCCATAGGCAGGCAGGTGTTCAGCCCCATCATGTGCAGCAGTGACTTGGGAAGTCAAATACCCCTACCTTCCTCCTTCTTTCTCCCAGTTTATATGCTGAGCATGATGCCATATGGTCTGGAATGTCCCTTTGATCAGTTTGGGTCACCTGTCCCAGCTGTGTCTCTTCCCAGCCTCCCATGAACCCACAACTTCCTCGCCAGAAGGAAAGTTCGCCAAAAGCAGCAAAGGTCTTGGGGTCTGTGTAAGTTCTGCTCAGCAGCAACAAAAAATGTATCTAATATTAACACCTTGTTCAACACAACACCAGCCACTATGAAAAAAATTAACTCTATCCCAGCCCAAACAAGCATGTTGACGAAGAGAATTTAGTTTTTCTAAATTTAAGGAATATGCAGGAAGTTGCATGTCATTCTCAAATGATATCTGGAAGACTGATACACTTCCATCTTTCAGGAGTTTCAACAAAATTAACTGAATTCTGGGCAGAAAGTAAGCTATTGAAATTTTGGGAAGAACTGTTTCTTCTCTTCTGAGAAGAAATAAAGTTTCTGCTGTGTGAAAGCAGAATGAGATAAACATGGTCTCAAAAACATAACACAAAGGTGCAGGACATGCAAAGGAAAAAAATTTCTCCCTTAAAGGATTTAAGAGATGCTCACTGCAGGAAGAAGTAGTTAGTGACCTGCTGAGCCACTTAGATGCTCACAAGTCCATGGGACTAGGTGGACAAAAACTAGGATCCATCCTAGGGTGGTGAGGGAGCTGGTGGAAGAGCTCACCAGGACACTCTCCGTCATTTATAAACAGTCCTGGCTCACTGGGGAGGTCCCAGATGACTGGAAGCTGGCCAGCATGACACCCAACCATAAGAAGGGCCAGAAGGAAGGTCTGGGGAGCCACAGACCTGTCAGCCTGACCTCAGTGCCCAGCAATGTTATGGAACAGATAATCTTGAGCATTATCACATGGCACCTATACAACAGCCAGGAAACAGACTCACCTAGTATGGATTTAGGAGGGGCAGGTCCTGCCTGACCAACCTAGTCTTCTTCTATGACCAGGTGACCCACCTATGGATGTTATCTACCTGGATGTCAGTAAAGTATTTGACCCTGTCTCCCACAGCATACTG
This sequence comes from Toxostoma redivivum, assembly GCA_013397375.1. Taxonomy (NCBI): domain Eukaryota; kingdom Metazoa; phylum Chordata; class Aves; order Passeriformes; family Mimidae; genus Toxostoma; species Toxostoma redivivum. Next base: position 320,460 of record VXBI01001940.1, read on the forward strand.
CTGGAAAAGCTGGCAGCCCATGGCTTGGACAGATGTACCCTTCACTGGGTTAAGAACTGGCTGGGTGACTGGGCCTGGGGAGGGGTGATGAATGGTGCTTCATCCATCTGGCAGCTGCTCTCCAGTTATGTTCTCCAGGGATGAGTGTTGGGCTCAGTCCTTAGTGCCATGGTCTAGTTGACAAGGTGCTGTTAGGTCATAGGTTGGACTCAATGATCTCAAAGGTCTTTTCCAATCTAGCTGCTTCTGTGATTCTGTGATTTTTTTGTTCCATCTGCTACGTCCTACCTCTTCACCTCTGAATGAATGACTGCCAGCTATTTACATGCTTTTGAGAGTTTCCTTATGCACTTGATGATGATCAAAGGATGGAATTTTTTATGGTACTTAGGCTCATGAAGATGCAGATAAGCACCAGTGAGAATTAGATACTTAGGTACCTTTGAAAATTTCATTTGATGACTGTTAAGACCTAGAAGTTCCCTTAAAAATCTTGTCATGTATACTTAATGCCTATCCATATTACTGAAATGGACTGTGAATCAGGATTTATGTAATGATTATTTTCAGCTCATTTGTAAGCCTTTGAGAATAGATCAAAATTCACTTTGATTGACTTTCCAAATGGACATTGAATCATTCTTTCATTATCCTTTTATTTTCAGCTGAGTAGCTGGATAACAGGAAAGGTATTCCATTCTTTTATTGTCTTGTTCAGATGAGGAAAAGAAATACAGTGCAGAGAAAAATGGCATGGAGAGGGAATAAAATTTTAACAAGGACATTTCTAATCCTGCTATTCATCCTCTATGGTAGGCAAACAGCTAAAAACAGGCTAGGGGTTTATTATACTATGGGAAATATATTATGCAAACATACCCAAGAGAATTGCAATGTAACCAAGAACCAAAGAGTATTCTTTTCTTCCCTATATTTCTGTTTTCCAGTGCCCTTAGAGGCAGTGCCTAAAAGCAGAAGGCTGAGCTGTGCATGAGTCTTTTCCATGTACCACAACTTTAGTCAGTAACAGAGCATCCAGAGCTGTGTTTGTACTAATGGTCTGTAGCAACTGAAATATTCAGATCCTGTGGCAAAGACCTGTGCTGTCCATCATCTCAGTTACAGTTGTTCACACTGTGAGCATTTCCATGTGCTCCATGACTATCCCAGTCTCCAAATGGATGTGTGATACCCAAATAGCAGAAGGACAGCTTCCAGGCTACATGTTGTTGAGCTTTAGAATGTCATGAAGAATTTTAGGATCTTCATAAATGGAGTTTTTTCCTACAGTGTGGTTCTCTAGGAATCATGTTTCTTCCTCAGAGCTATGTGTTTGGACATCATGTCCTCCTCAGACCAGCTGCCCCAGGGCTCTGTGGGATTTCTGAAACAAGTTTAATTTTAAAATGCCTTCAAGGGGTGGGTTAGATTTTGATTTAGTTTATAATGGCTTCTGTCATAGCAGGCATGAAAATCAGATTAAGGCTAGTCTTCCATTCCCTTTCCTAAAATGCACAGAACTTGTACCTGTGTCTGAGGCTGTGGTATCTATGCATTTTTGGAATACATAAATTTAAAAATCTTTCATTTTTTCTTCACAGCAACTGCAGAAAACAGAGATAAAAATACCTCCACACTAAAAAAATCTTATTTGCTTTTTATTTTAGAATATTTTCTGGTTCAGTGAGTTCTACTGGAAGTTTGTTAGTCTTTCTCTTTTCCATTTTCTTGCATTATTAACTTTTGTACCACTGTTAAACACTTTTTTAGTGTAATTTATTTAAAAGCATGTAGATTCTTTGTGTTTTCTGCAAAATGTTGACAATAGGTGCATAATATAAGGAACCAAAAAAAAAGGCTGTGTTCCACCCTTCCTAAAAACAGTATTTTTTTTTCCCTTGTGTGGAATATTCAAGAAACTACAAGCATGCATAGACCCTAGAAACAATAGAAAAAGGAACCACACTGTCATCAATTCATTCACTTTTCAAGAAATTTTTAATTTCAAGTGATTTAAAATATTTCTTAACTTTTTTGTTCTCCATTTGACACAACAAGTCATGTCTGTGACAACCCCGTCTCTGCAGTGTCGTGCAGCATTCCAAACCCATTCGTTTCAGTTTCTGTGACTCTTATTGTAGAGCTTGTTGAATGTACCATAAAATAGAGACGTAAAAACAACTCAAACTAGTTATGTTAATAATTGATTTTACTCCAGATCAAGCAGACAACACTATCAATTACTTGGAACTACCACTGCTGGTACTAGTTAATGAAGTGGAAGAAGAAAGTGTTATTATGAGGCAATACAAAAACTGTGTTAGAAAACACATTTATATTTGCTCCTGTTACTGATTTTCAGGCCATAGGCAACGCATATTTTAATTCAATTCTAACTGCCTGGTTCAATCCTTTGCATTACTTGAGGGTCATAAAATTATACATGTATCAGTAATTTACAACATATAAAAATTGAAAAAGAACGACAGCAGAAGTGAGACAAAAATTAAAAAAGACCAAATTAATAAACATTAATTTTTGTCTCTTATCTTCTTTGAACTTTGGCGTTCTTTTTGAATACTAAATTTTCTCCCCCCTGGGGACAGTACATGTAAAAGCCATTGTATTCAAAATGCTTCTTAGTATTCCTCTTTCATTTTATTGGTTGGGTAGCATTAGAGTTCTTTTGGTTGTGTCACATTAGGGTTCTTTAAGCTCAAAGGTGACTTCTTTGGACAATTAAATTCTTAACATTAAACATATCTAAATTTATGCTTTTTTTACTAAAGGAAAGTCACTAATAAACTCACATACATGCTATAATCTATTCATTTTAGTGCACCTTGTTTTCATTAAGTTTAAGAAGGTTTAAGAAGGCAATGAATCATAATAATTTTTTACCTGATATCACTTTTTGCTCCTACAAAATCCCACAGAGACCTTTTTGCAATAATTCATGCTGTAATACCACAGGAATACATTTCTTCTCGCTTTTCTTCTTCTCCCTGCAAGTAACGTATACTTTTTCATGTTGTATTTGTCAGAACGCTTTAATAAAAAAAAATAATTATTTTTATATGTATGTTAAATAAGAGAGCTTTCTTAGAGCACTTTTAACTCATGTTTGAAAATAGAATCCCAGCATTATCTTCCCGACAGATCATAAGAATGCAGTTTTTAATTCATTATAAAAGATTAAAAACCAACAAAATAAAGATTTCAGCGGCACATAAATTAATATATAGTATCTTTTGATGATTGATCAAGAAAACACTGCATTTCAGAAGGATCTGCTAGGGCATGTAGTGATAGTACAAGGGGGAGTGCCTTTAATCTGAAGGAGGGTAGATTTAAATTAGCTATTATGAAGAAATTCTTTCAGAGAGGTGAGACAATGGAACAGAGTGCCCAGAGGCTCCTGATCCCTGGAGCTGTTCAAGGCCAGGCTGGATGGGGCTTAGTTCAAGGCTCTCTACAGGAAGGTGTCCCTGTCCATGGTAGGAGGGGTTGGAAGTAGATAGTTTTTAAGGTTCCTTCCAAGCCAACCATTCTATGATTCTATGATCTTTTACAAATCTCTGAAGCTGAGAAACGGATAACTGGGAGAAATATTTTGTCAATAAACAGGAGGGTGTGCGTTCAAGCTCAGTATATGTCATTCAACCAGAAATGCCCCATAGAAAGAATCTCGTTAACAGGAAAAACAGCAAAAACCCCAGGAGACATCTGGGAAAAGCTGTTGTGCTGATGAGAAATTAAGAAGCCTTTTCTATTAGTTTAACATTTTGTTTTTTGCCTTTATCTGCTCAGACCCTTATCTTCACTTTTTAATATAATTTCCTCTCTATTTGCATTATGAAAATTCAGTTATCATTTATCAGTTATATTTCACTGTATCTATGGTGGTTTAACCCTGGCTGGGTGCCAGATTCCCAACATAGTTTCTGTGTCACTTGCCTCCTCAGCTGGACAGGGAGAGAAATTAGAATGAAGGACTTGTCAATTCAGGTAAGGATCACCCATCAGTTACTGTCATGGGCAACAGAACTGACTTGGAGAAATTAACTGAATTTATTACCAATCAAATCAGAGTAGCGTAATTAGAAATAAAACCTCAATCTTTAAATATCTTCTCTCACTCCTCCTTTCTTCACAAGCTTTCTCTCCTGAATTCTCTACCTCTTCCCTGTTTCAGGGGCACATAAAGGTGGGGCATGGGAGTTGGGGTCAGTTCATAACATCAGTTCTGCTGCTTCCTCCTTCTCAGTGTGAAGACTCCTCACACTTCTGCTCCAGCATGTGGTCCTCCCACAGAGACAGTCCTCCATTAACTTTTTCAATGCGAGTCCATCCCATGGGCTACAGTTCTTCATTAATTGCTCCAGTGTGGGTCCCTTCCATGGAGTGCAGTCCTTCAGAAATAAGCTGCTCCAGTATGAGTCCCCTGCAGGGTCACAAGCCTTGCATGCACTCCTCTCTCCACAGGTCCTGCCAGGAGCCTGCTCCAGCACTGGCTTCCCTCATGGTCACAGCCTCCTTTGGGCATCCACCTGCTCCAGCGTGGAGCTCTCTGCGGACTGCAGGTGGGTCTCTGCATCCCGTGGTCCTCCATGGGCTGCAGGGGCACAGCTGCCTCACCATGGGCTGCACTGTGGGCTGCAGGAGGTCTCAGCTCCAGCACCTGGAGCACCTTCTTCCCTTCTGTCTTCCCTGACTTGGGTGCTGCAGAGCTGTGCCTACCATGTATTCTCACTCCTCTCTGTGGCTGCTAATGCTACTGTAGAATAATTTCTTTTCGCCTAAATACATTATCCCAGAGGTGCTGCCACCTTCTCTGATGGACCTGGCCTTGGCCAGCAGTGGCTTTGTCTGGGAGACAACTGGCATTGGCTTCACTGAATGTATGGGAAGCTTCTGGCAGCTTCTCAGAGAAATCAGCTGTGTATACCACCTGCTGCCAAAACTTCTCTGAACAAACCCAGTACACTATCAAAGAAACACTGCCTAGATTTAATAAAAAAAGTCAGGTTATTTTATGGTATACTGTTAGTTAAAAGATTAAAGAAAGATTTCAATGGGTCAAACATTTAACAAAGGATCATTTATTTGTCTTAGTTTGGGAACTGTATCCAAAATCTTTGTGGCAAGAGCTCAGCAGCCACACTAAACAACTCACTGGCTATTAGTGTAGAAAAGCATATCAAAAATAAAAAATCACAGTGGGATTAATAAATCTGTGTTGCACATAGTTAGTGGACTCAATTCATCCCTGATATAACTTCATATTGGAGAATGAGACAAATCTGGCCTTTCTGTATTTGTGCTTTTTCTGATTCATAAAACACACAAAAATATTGGCATTACAACAGTTACTTTTTTCTCTATGAGTTCTAAAAATCAGAAGAAGATATGTTCTTTATAAGCTATGAAACATGCACTCAGTATTATTGTCATTTTGGGATTTCTATGTAATAGTGTTTAAGAAATAAGTGAGAAAAAATATTAACTCTAATACTCATCTACCCATAGCTTACCAACTGCAGACTGGGAACTTTAACTTCAGGATGCAACATGCTACTTGTAGACTATCAATGTGAAGAATAAAAAGTGTGGTAGAAAGGTAGCAGTCCTCCAATTTCTTGCTCTCTCTTCACACTTCACTTTCTGATTCAGGACTTATCTGATATTACAAAGGCTGCATAAGCCAATGTTTGAAATTGTTTCTCCAAAGACAGAAATCTATTTTGAAAACAAATTGCTTGTTAGTAGATTTTAGTTAGGTAGATGATTTTGTAAACAAGAGCGTGCAATTCTTTGCAAATTAATTAAACTCAACTAGTTTAATTTCTGTGGAAGTTAATGACACTGACCAATTTCAATAAATACAGAATGAAACCTATAGAAGAAATTCTTCTATGGGTAAGCTAAGTTCTTAAAATATAATAGGGAAAAGCAATACATAAAAGAAGAAAGGTAGTCTTCTCATAGAAAATCTAGGGGTTTTTAACATCCTTATAAAATCTGAGGATGAATTTGCATTCAGTTATCACAGGCATGTATTGCAAGTTCAAGATGTCAGCCTTACAACTTTGTCATGCTTTCTAGAATAGAAATTACAATAACGTTCAAATTCATCTTGGAATTCCACTTTACATCTTTTAGATAACATGAAGAATTTTCAAAGCTGTGACTTTGAAAGTGTTAAAAGATAAAACATGAGCGTGATTATGTCTTAGATTCTGTGGGAGACTGGAGTACTGGCATGCAAATTTATGTGTCCTTACACAATTTTCTTCAAAAAGATAATTGCTTTTATCCTTGTGTAACAGCAAGGGGATTCAACTGTACCATTTTAAACTGTGTGAGCTCAGTGTCTATTAACATGTTTTACTGCATCTGATTGATTGATTTAATGAACCAAAAAATGTGGAAATATATGTGATTTTCAAGTAGCAAGATGTAGCAAGATGCTCTAGAAAAGATGATTCAATAGTTTGCTCTGTCTGGAGTGTGTTTTTGGAACATTACCCCTAATAGAGGTGCTGTGGCTGATTTGACATACACACTTTCTGCCAGTTGGTAAATGTTTCTTGTGCATACTATTGGCCTCTTTTTTCCATGTTAGCTTCCTCCTTGTCTGCTTTTCAGCCTGTATCCCAGGAAGAGGAGTAGCATATAGGTGTACCATAATAGAAATATTTCTCTGGAAGTTGCTAACAGGCTCAAATCATGATGTGGGTGAAATCCAAACCTAATTTTTCATAAAATGTTAAGGGCTATATTCATAAAAATGCAAATGTTTGTGCCTCTGGTAGCTATAACTTACTGCAAAATGAAGAAAAATTCATCCATCCACTTTAATTTGTACAAACCCATTATTTGCCTCTGGTAATGGCTCATTCTGATTTCATTCTACATTATAAGAGGGAGTGGGGACACAAATATATTTCTCACACCATACATGGGACCACAAGGATTGTAATGTTCTATTTCTCACTGATGTTATGTTCTATTGCTGTGTTAAAGCCATGCAGCCATGAAAAGCATTGTATTTGTGTAACAATACAATTACAAACCATGACTGAATAGCAACTAACTTATTTTCAAAACCAGGAAAGGACAAGGAAATAGAGACGAAGGAATTGAGGTAATAAAGTATGGATTCACTTTATTGTCACCAGTGGTATGTAGGAATTTGGGACCTGTTAATGAAACACAAGATGAAAGGACATAATTTCTCAGTTGACAAATTAGTTCTCTTTTATTTCTGAATTGCTTTAATTTCTTTTTTATTTAGAAGAAAGCATTGTGCCATGTGACTGTTTTAACTTATCTATGTTTTCTGCAAACACAAGATTAGCATGCAAGAAATCATGCAAATTTCCCTGCTTTGTAGTCCTCAGATGAAGTCCTTCATTTTTATTTTCTCTGTCAGTCATGCTATGCTCTCATTTATTTATTTGGTGCTATATACTTTTTCAAAAAGGTCCCTAAACTAAGACTTCTTATTTATCCCAATACATGCTTTATATTTCCATTTAATCTTTGTAACACTTGCATCTATGTACGGTTTCTGCATATGTTGTAGCGCACATCTCAGTACTGGATTCAATCCTGCATCCTCACACCTTTTTCAGTGAATTTCCATGAGAAATCTGTAATTCTCTACCATGAAAAAAAAATAATGTGCAAAGCTGACAACAAGAAGAGTCCTTCCTTTCTGGGACACTGCCAGTCTTCCCAAACTTGAAGGACCTCACCCAGGTCCTAGGTCAGGTGTCTATCCTCTTTTATTTTCTAATGTTGCTGCTGCAGTGTCCTGGCACCACCATGTCCTTCTCTGCAGCTGTTCCCTTTTAGATGTGGACGCGGGGGGCTGTTTGCAGGCTTTTGATGTCCCTTCAAGCTGTCACAAAAATTCAATCTTCTGGAGCTGGTGCTGAGTATCAGCATGTCATTCTTAGCAGCACTGCCAAATACTTTCCATGAAATAATAGCTACTTTTTCAAAATATAACTCCTGAATATATCTGGAATGTAATTTACAGTGTTTATAAAGAAAGTGTTTTAAATGACAGAACTGTCATTTATGTAAAGCCAAACCTTCTAACTACCAGTTATTCCAGTTAGTGAGATGTGTATTCTGAGGGATGCCTGAGGGATGTGTATTATTAGGGTATGGCTAATATTGTATATATTAAGTCCCAAGTACCATTCTATTTATATTAATTAGGGAGGTTTTGAGACACTTACTCCTATACACTTCAAATATTTCCTTGAGTGCATTAAACGAGATTGACCACTTCTGACTGTGGCTTCACACTATGGAAATTAAACTCGTTGTTTTATTTCAGTTTTTGGAATTTTAAGTCTCTAACTAGCCTCAAGATGTAGGTGTCTAACTTTTTTTCTTTATTCTTCTCTATTTAATCTGAAGAATTCTTTTATTTGTTTCAGTGTTAATGGTAACCTACTAAATTTGCTATTCTTACATGTAGTTTTGTTTCTTGATCAATTTTAGCTTTCACTTATTTGCTTATTTGTAGTAACCTTAATAGAGATATTTTTATGCACTTCTTTGTAACATGGGATCTTCCTCTTCTCTTAAAGTCAATATTTGTGAAAAATTCCAAAATTCCTTAATGAAGGGCTTCAAAGTGTTCATATTCATAGATGTTTGAATATCACTGAAACTCTTTTGTAAATTAATAAAATATCGTATCCATCTTCTTCCTTTTTAGAACATATGGAACATGAGTTGATATTTTTTCTTTGGACTCAGACTTCAAATACTATGATCAAAACATAGATTTTGTTCATTTGCTTATTTTCAAATAGGAAATTCCTGGGCCTTTCCCTTCCAGCAAAAAAGTAGCAATACCAGAATTACAGGCAGTTATTTTTTTTTAATTAATTTTTTTTTAGCCTGGGTTTGAAGATTTTGTCTATAGTGAACATGTTTTTTTGAACCGCTGTGCCTCCCTTTCCAATTTTTTGATATATTCACTTCAAAGCTTTGCTGCTTAGTGTGTGAAATTCATCTGTCTTCTGGCAAAATCCAGGCTTTCAATTTTGACAGTTTATTCTGTGTGTTTATTATTTTCTGTATGAAATAATTCACTTCCCACTACCCTTTTGCATTGTATTTACTTTTTTTTAATTTAATTTTTTTTTATTAAGTCATTACTTATTCCACTCTTATATTCTGCATTAAAATATGTCTCCAAACCATCAGAATTGTTTTCGGCCATGCATATGCAGTTTATATGCAATATCCAGGATTTCTAGTAGAATACATTATTCTCCAGAATATGTATAGATAGACTCTGTAAAGGATCTGACGTAGAGTCAGATGTATTTCACAGAATCATGGAATCACAGAATTGCAGAATGGGTGAGGTTCGAAGGGATCACACGGGGTCATCTGGTCTGACACCCTTGCTCGTGGAGGATCATCCTAAAGCACAGGGCACAGGATTGTGTTCAGATGGTTCTTGAATATCTGCAGGGAGGGAGTCTCCACAACCTTTCTGGGCAATCAGTTTCCATGCAAGGTCACCCACACAGTAAAGAAGTTCTTCATCATGTTCTGGTAGAACTTTTAATGCATCAGTTTCTGCCCATTGCTCCTTGTCACCACTGAGAAGAGCCTTGCTCCATTCTCTTGATGAGGTCCCCTCCCACTTGTCTCCAGGCTGAACAGGCCCAGCTCCCTCAGCCTTTCCTCATTAGTGAAATACTCCAGTCCCTTAATCATCATTGTTGCCCTCCACTGGAGCTGCTCCAGGAGCTCCATGTCTCTTGTCCTAAGGAGCCCAGAACTGAACACAGCACTCCTGATGTGGCCTCACCAGGGCTGAGTCGAGATCACCTCCCTCAGCCTGCTGGCAAAGCCCTTCCCAATGCACCCCAGGACACCTCTGGCCTTCTCATCCCCATGGGCACATGGCTGGCTCATGGACAGTTTGTTGTCCACCAGAACCCCGAGGTCCTTCCCTGCACAGCTGCTTTCCAGCAGCTCAGTCCCCAGCCTGTGCTGCTGCATGGGGCTGCTCCTCCCCAGGTGCAGGACCCTGCACTTGCCTTTGTTGAATTTCAGACAGTTCCCAACTCTTTCAAGGTCCTTCATAATCATGACCAGAAAATTTATTTACAGCAGCTACAATAAACCATGTTCTTTGAAATTAGATTTTAGAAACCACTTCAGAGAGTGAAAATGCTGGAACTTAGTTATTGTTTTGTTCAGTTCTACTCTTTAGACTTCAGTGAGTTGCAAGTAAACTTCAGAAAAAGCTTTCCATGATCTCTCCTAAATTTTTATCCTTCTGGTTAGCTTTATAGAAACACAAGCAAAAGCTTTATGCTGCCTTTTGGATGTAAAGTATTAGCCTGTTGTGGGTCCGGTTTACCTGTGTTTATTTTTGGTTTTGGTGGTTTGGTTTGTTTGTTTTTTAAGGAATCGGTTTTCTTTGAACACAGATGTATAGGAAATGAAGTCAGCTAGGGAGTCCATTAAACTCTACCAGAATTTCCATTAAAAGGTATCAAATAGATAAGAGAATAAAACAAAATTTTCTTTAGTGAGAACTAATTTTTTACATTAGTGAGAGCAGGCTGTGACCAATTTAATGGAAATTGATTTTGTGGTATAATTAAACTGAATATTAGACACAGTCTCAAGCTTAATATTGTGAAACCGTAATATCATAGAAATATTGTATATGTTTGAAATTCTCCCTTGCTTTATCAACACATTTAGTTCTTAGATGTTTATTCTTCAGGGATTTGTTCTAAGATGAGAGTTAAAGACTGGTTCTCATTAAACAACCATGAGATTATGATACTTTCTGAAAACCTTATTAACTCTTTCAACTTTCATTTTCTTCTGTGGTTTTTTGAATAGAGCAATACTAGCAATTTTCTGTCTTGTGTTGTCCTGTGCAGAGACTAAGGTTAACACTTGGACTACAAATTAAAAATGGCTATTTATTTTCTTTTTCATTGTTCTTTTTTTTTTTTTTTAATCTAAGTGGGGTGCATTTTGGGTGATTTATTTACCCTAATGAGAACTGCAGTATTCTGTAAAATCTGTATTGAAACCCATGTCTTCATCATTATCTCACTCTAAGTATTCTTATAATCACAAATGTAGCAGGGTTTCTGTTGTTGCAAAGATGAATAAATTAATCTCAAGTGGTCCATTATCAAAGGTGAAAAAACCCTCATTTTTTGCAAGTGCAAAATAATAATCCGTATTCTGATTGCCAGAAAACATTGATTAACTGCTATTAAATAAGCACTATCTGAAAAATTATAACTATTCAAACTGCAGTTACTTTTTAGGTGTGTTTAAGGAAAGAAATCACCATCATGTACACATGTATATCTCCTCCATATAACTGCTCATAATAATAATACCAAACTAAATTAAAATTTAATAAAAATGATAGTAATTTCAACTTTAATATTATTTTTCAAATTCCTCCAATACTCAGCAGTTTCATCATGGGCCCAGGGGAGCATAACTGCTGTATTTACAGACAACTGCTTTAGTATCTTCAGATAATTCATCAGAAGGCTTTCACTACAGGACAGGGAGTTTGAATTACAGTTGTAGTCAGTACCATGGAGTTAATAGATATGATGATTTTGGTCAACAGTGTCCTGCTCCTATTTCATTGTAAACCATAGAGTCCATTTCTTTGGGTAGCAAGGAGTGAGATGGACTTTGAGTCCTAGACTGCATAAGTCTTTGTATGAGGACTCTGCATGTATGGAGACAACAGTTCTTTCTAAGGTAAACTACTTACTAAAGAATTTCTTCCTCTGATATTCTGGCATTTTAAACCATAGTAGCTGATGAAAATATAGGTTGTGTTAAGCACTAATATCAATATGTCAACTCTGTCTGCCTGTAATTCCTGTAATATATTATTTTTTTCCATTTATAGTCTCCTACTGTTGTAATCAGAAAAATATTGTTTAGAATACTATTCACTCAATTGTAGAAATATATTATTTTTATGTTTTGGTAAAAACATGCTTTAGGGTACATTTATGCACAGATAGTTGGCAACTAAGAATGTATAAGAAATATGTATTAATCATATATTTCTTCAGCATTTCTATTTCAATTTTTATCATCCAGTTTTATCTTTATGAAAATATTACCCAGAAAATTAAGATACTGGTTACTTTCTTGTCCAGTACTGTACATCAATCAGTGTTCTGACAGTAAGGGACTGACATAGACTGTAATGTTTGGGATAGGCAGCTTTTCTTAAAAGAGTGACCAATACACAGCACAACTGGAAGAATGCTTTTTGCTGCATTCTCTCTCATCTTAATTTTTATCAGAGTTTGAGTTTCCTTAGATGTTTAAAACCTTCAAGGGTCTCTCCTTCTTCCTTCCTCCCAACTAGGGTCTGTACCTTGTTTTCCATCAAGTCACATCCTCTAAATATCATGGTGGAAAGGAGGATGTGCTCTGCTAGGTGCATCGCTATCTTGAAATGCTAGTGCCTCCAAGACAGCCTACTACTCTGACAAAGGAGAAGAATTAGTACTGAACTAGAAAATCAAACAGATGAGAGTGTAAAATACTTTTTTTAATCTCAATTCCAAAGGTGATATTTTTCCTTTTATGACTAGGAAACAGATGCATTTATTGCGGTAAGCAATAACTACCTCTAAAAGTGTTACAGCAGAACATAATACATTTTTGTGTTATGTATACCTGCATAACGATCTAGTCAAATAGAAGATAATTATTAATTTTGGGGGTTTATATCAGCAGCATTCATGCACCTTCTGTAAATATTTTTCACTTAGACATTTCCTTTTCACTTATAAAGAAATATCAGTTACTGAATCCATGGATTTATTGATTACTTCTGGAGATGAGCACAGAGTCACCTTTATTTAAATAATGATTGTTTTATGGTTTACCATGCTTGTAATTTCAAAATAAATAGTGCAATTGCATTTTGTTCTCTGACAGGAATAATTAACTACCTCTGCACAGTGTTTCCATAGCACATATCTGCCAGTGATTTAGATTGTTTGTGTACTCATGCTACAACTGACAAGGGCGAGGGAGAAGACATCTGTCATCTAATATATTTTTCATTGCATTATGTATATAAAGTAAATGCTGGTTATGCATTAATATTAGTGAGATAGAACATTTCTTTGCATATTTTTTTCTGCTTCTAAGCTGCCACTTTTATAGCCTTATGGTTAGAAAATAAATGAATGCCTTCTATGTCTTCTGTTGCCTGTAGTACAAATTTCAGAGCTCTGTTAGAGGGAAAGATCTAATAGGACCATGTTCAATGAATCTACTCTCTGATGAATAGATTTGTCTTATTTGTAGTGAGTGTAGACACTACTTCTCATAGGGAAGTAGCTAATATGTTGTCCTTCTTCCAGTCTGTAAACATTAATCCCAGCATTTCTGTCTGACAGGTGCCTACCTCCTCAGGCATTGACTGGTTAAGCAGTGGTCTTTGAAAAATGAGTTACTGTTTCCATATGAATTATATCCCTCAAAAAAATTAGCACTATATGAATAAAATTCCTCTTACCTTTATGTTCTGTGAAGTTTCACAATACTTCAAGACAATCCTTCAGATGGATTTTAATGTGTTCCTCTCAATTTCAGTCTGTTTTTCAGACTGTTTTTCTATTTCAGATAGCAGTTCAGGTCTGCTATCTATTTTTGTCCTTGGCTTCATGAAAGAGAACATGCACACGGAAAGTCTTCACTTCTTTTTCTTTGAGCCTTGAAAGTTACCTGGCTTTAATTGCTCTGTAACAAAATAAGCAGTGAACTTTTAAAGCCACAAGGATAATAGGAACATTCAGTGGTATTTGCAAGATCTTTTGTTTCTTTTCATCTTAGTACATTTCTAATTATGCTTTTTATTTATATTATGGAAGTGCTGAAGAATTACAATTAGGAATTGGCCCCTTCTGTATTAATGTTCAAGTGAAAAAGGATTGTGCCATGCCCTGAGGATTTTGCAGTTTGATTTAATTCACAAAACTGACTTAATTTAATAATTTCAAAGAATAGCTGTTATAAAGGGAGTCTATTGTATCATCCTGTGTGATTTTAGCTGTGGTGTTTTATGCTTTACTTTTATATCTAGCTCTTAAAATCAGATGGCCAAGCTGTGAGCCTCACTTTGGTCATTTTTACCCATCCTAATCTCCCCGCCTTGGAAGATTTAGTCCTTGAAGTTAGAGACAAAAGCTTGAAAAAGTGAGCTTTCTAGGCTGCAGTGAAGAATGGAAAGAACAGTTTGAAAACTATTTCATGAGATTAAGGCCTTTTCAATTTTGAATTTTTATGGCTTTCAGTAAAGTGAAAAAATTCATAAGTCAAGTTGGTTAAGCAGAGTTTTACAATACTGAGTAGCATAAAGACAGGGTGTTTTACATTTATATTTCCAGGACAGTTTAAAAATTGAGTCAGTTTAAATACATAGCAGACTGGTATGCACATCAAGAAAACATCCAGACTGTCATTACTTTTAAACATTATTCATGTATCATCACTAGTTCTTTCTCTTTAAAAAGGGTTTCACTGAAGTCCAACTCTTGCTTTTGTAGTGCCACAGTGTGGATCAGGCAACCTCATGAGCAACAGGAAATCTATGTAGGAACGGATACAGTGTGCAGAAATCTTAATTTTGTGGCAAAATAATTTGATAATTTCCCTGAAATTACTGGAGTCTTGTGTCAATTTTTCTCCTGATGCCCTAGGACACAGAGTGAGCCGTGGAGCCAGAACCATGTCTCAAAACATATCCAGATGCCAAAACATCTTGTCGAAACATCTGATGGTGAACTGTTTTGAATCTAAGCATTTATAAATAATATTGTACTCTGCACAGAAAATTAATATAAAATTCACAGTCACTAATATGCTTTTTTTTTTTTTTT
>VXBI01001940.1:335422-359770 GCA_013397375.1 Toxostoma redivivum
ATTTCCAGTCACTTATATTCTTTTTTTTTTTTTTTTTTTTGTCTGGATAGATGATGAATGGTACTATGGCCCTAACAGAAACTGTGCTCTTTTCATTTAGCACACTGATTTTTTTCAGAATCTATACTAAAAATTTTATAGCACAATATTATTATAATAGCACAGGTGATTTTTTTCAGGCTAATTGATTTATTTGAATGCATCTATTTGCATATTTATTCACCAAAACCAACATAATCACACAGGATAGTATTATTATAATTCATATCTGTATTACTAAAACCTCAGTTATAGACCTTTTTGCCTTTCCACGCTCTTTTTTTTAATGTAACAACATTTAAATAAACCCTATGAACATTTTAATTAACATTTTACAACAAAAGTAACCTTTAATATTAAGAATAGATATTTTCTGACAATACTAAATATTTCCTTTATCTGAATAGCATAGGGTTAAAATGTTTCTAAAATCATGAGAACTGCATACAATAGATTCAGGTGGAAAGGAACATTGGGTCTGGTTGGTCTGGGAAAGAGAACTAGGCACTGGGAACAAATATTGAGCTTTGTTTTTTCTAGATCATGTGAAGCTACACCTGTGTAATCATCATATGATAAATGATATGATTGTTAAATGTAACGATTGTTTGGAAATTGAATATAATTATTGTTTAATAATAATAAGAATCATGAGAAATTATGTAATCGTAACAAGAATCATGAGAAAGGATATTTGGGGGGCCTAATGAAAATTACAAGAATACATGCTTGGATAAGATCAATATATATATAGTATACAATAGAACAACGTGGGTTTAATAATTAATACATAGTTATATAATGAAAAGGGTATAAAAACATGTTCATCTCGGATCCATGTCGGAGTCAGATTGGGGTCTGTACCCCTGATTTCCAGAGCTCTTCAATAAAGCACCTGCATATAATCATTCTGTGATTATGTGTTTTCAATGCTATCATTGAGTATTGAACTGCCAAGAAACTATGGTAAGTCATGGAGGTATCTCCTACCAAGAACATGTCCCTAGACCAAATGGCAGAGTAGATATTTTTCTGTAAATCTCTGCCTCTCCATTTAAAGGGTTTGACCCTTCTACTAATCCAGTTCAGATGATATGTGGATTTTTTTTGACCAATAATGTAGGCTACTGTAATTTATAAATTGTTCTTAAGGACAGACAAAGCAGCATATTATATTAGAAAGTACAAAACCAAATTTATTTCATCTATCATATACCTTAATTTATGTTTTAGGTTACTCAGCAACCTGGCTCTGTCTTTTTTGCTGAGAAACAAGATTCTAGTTCCACCTATATGTCTTAAATGGGCTATTGAACACTTTTTGATGGAATACAACCATAGAATTACTGTACAGTCAACATAATCATTCAGTTATCCCCTGCAATGTTATTTACCCCTCTTTTTCTCTTTGAGAGAAAAAATGGGGTACCAGTGAAAATGAAGAAGAAACAGATCAAGAAATATTCACTAGAAAAAGAGGTGCAAAGTTTCAACATAGACTACAGAATTATTTTCTTCAGTACAGCTCCTAAATTATTGATTTTTAATGTCTTTTTTGTTTGTCTTAGGTCTTTAGAACTATTCATATAACCTGTTAGACCGTGTTGAGAAACTTCACAAAATTGTACTGCATGGGATTTTTTTTAATATTTACGGATAGTTAGCATTTATATTTCATTGAAAGTTGATAGTTTTTTCCTTTATCACTAATTTTTGTCCTTTAGAACACGCTCCAGTTCTCTGTCTCTCCTTCCTCCTTTCTTCATCTCAGGTTTATATCTTCTAATTTATGGATCAAATGTTGTTTGCCAGCCTATCACTGTAAATCTTTCGTGATCTGGCCTGGATTTACACTGAGGAAAAGGAGGGAAAATTGGCTTCAAGCCTCTTATGTGGTGTAATCTCTTTTCACTCTAAAATACTGCATCTCCAAATATGGAGCGGATACAAAACCCCCTGGAGCTAATACAAAGCTCTTGTCCAAGGCAACTGTTTTCAGCCAGAATCTCTTGCTGAACTCTTTCTTCATTGATTGGTACCTTTTGCCAGATCCACCTCTACTATTTTTGTTTCAATCCTTCCCAGAAGGATTTCTCTTCTTAATTCTTTTGTTGCATGTCTTCTTGCTCTTGTCCATAGAGTACGTGTTTTCTGTCAGCTCACTGAGTCAAAAAATGGGACAATTAAACAGTTACCCTGAGAGTCAAATGCATTTTTCTCCTAATCCTGAAGATCAGACACTAAGTAAAGACCAATTGCAAAAAGAGGGTATATAATTTTAATATAATTAATATGTTAATTGAATTTATTTAATTATTTTAAAATTCCTGAACCTACCATTCTCACAGCATTGTTAAACATGTATCTTTATTACAGCCAAGCTGCTCCTTTACCTAATAGAAAAATGTTATATGTGATATAGGACTCACAGAAAGTTTTATATCCAGTGAGATCAGCACAGAAAGGAACAGTTTTCTGCCCTCTAATAAATCTTGCAAGTCTCCACTCGTTATCTGCAAGCGTATTCACTCTGAACAGAATGTGTTACTCTCTTCTTGAGGCTGTATTTCACAAAAAATAAATTGTGCCATGCTGGGTGCCTTGCCAGGCCTTTCTGTTGTAATGAATCTGGGGGCTGCTCTGTGACTCTTGCCCAAGAACTGTGAGAGAGTGGCAGTGCCCCAGTGCCGCAGCTGTCACTGCCCCAAAAGTACTGCTGTGCTTCCTGCAGCCTTGCAAATACCCCTAGCAGGAATTTTCTTCTCTTACCCCTTTCTCACAAAGTATGAAGAAATGAGAGAAGTGCTGTTTAGTGCAAACCTCTCCTGCTGACTAATCTAAAAATTGCATATTAGCCTGTGAACCTGTAGCACTTCCACAGTGTCATTTGACACTGAAAGCAGCTGTTACTGAATATTTACCTCAAAGGAATCTGCAGGTCCTTCAAAAAGATTTTTATTCTCAAAACTTTATATTTTTCAATATTATTTGTAATCTTTTTTATTGCTGTTAATCACATTTTAAATTGAATTTCTATAGATAAATGGATTAAATTTTTTATGTACTTCTATTCTGCTAGGATGGGGCTTGTTTTGTTGTTGTCCTTTTTTTTTTTTGCAAACAGATTAGGCACACTCAGCAGTCATGGAAATGCTTTACCTGTAATTACAAATTCCCTGCTAGGTCACTTGTCACAGTGGAGGTGATAGAATCTCAATTGAAACCATTCGTATTTTATCTAACTAGTTATACTATCTAATTAGAACTTGAGGATTAAATTTTGAAATGGAGTCTTTTAATGCAGTTAAATTGCTCCAGGATCTAGGAAAGTAAACCCATGTGACATTTTATTTTAAGACTACTGTACTGCTTTTCATTTGAACATTGACAAAATGTAGCATATTTTTAGATGGAGTAGTAATCTACCAGTAACATCCATATACTAGATGCCAGAATTCTACACATCCTGTAAAGACCACGATTAAGGCTTATCTAATATACAGTAAAAATGACCAAAGACTGTTTAATTATTGAACTTTTATTAAATAGCTAAAGATGATGAGTTCTCTATTTGTAAAAGGCAACATTTTGCATTGTAAATATATATAAAAAACTGCCCTGTAAAATACACTGCTTTTCTCATCAAACATTTTGCATTCTGAGCTATATGGAAAAGAAGTTTCAGGATGTTTAGTAAATTTCTTTCCTTTTTTTAATCTACACTTCATATTTTTGAGAGAAGATTGTAATTCTGCTTTCATATCAACAGATATATGACTTGATCTCTGATTTAAACTGCTCTAGAAACAGCCAGTGTGGTGAAGGAGAGAAATTCAAACACTGCCCTGGGAATGAGGATATTGTGGGTCCCCATTTTGGTGCAAAACCTTTGGCTAGCTGGGTAATTTTTTAGTATAAGAATTTTCTATTTGTAAAACGAGTAGAGTAGTATTCACCTATGCATTAAATGATTTTTCACCAAAAAAGCACTTGCAAAAGTGAAATTTATTCAATAATTAAAAATAACCAAGTTTTCTTCTTAAGAGAAGAGGTGACTTTGTGGCAGTAAAGAACCTTTTTGTACAGTCTTACAGAAAAATTGGAGAAGAGTGTGAAAAACAGATTTTGATTTAACACGAAAAGCAAGCATTTACTCTGTAATTTTCTGTCAAAGCTGATATCACTGTAAATGCTGAGCTGTCAATAACTGAGACTGTGTCAAAATTCTATCTCCAGGCAATCAGGAAAGAAAACTGTACTGATGTAATGATTTTTTTCTTATTTTCTTGTTTATGTTTAAAAGGGAAAAATACTTGTGCATTTATAATAACGTGGGTGAAGGCTTACTTACTAACAGAAAAATTACCAGAGCAAAGAGGAATAGAAGCAGGCAGTTAATAACTTATCACTCTCTCTGGTGTTATTGGAAGACAAGCTGTAGGAAATTACCATAGTTATGTAGAAATTAATACTCTGGATGCGACAAATTGTTACATAGAAATCAGGAATGCACAAAATTACAAAGATGTCTAGTGAATTTTTAGGCCATCTAGAAAGTAGAAAGCATTTACTTTCTGAAAATATAACTAATTTATTATGTTTCAAGTTGTCACAGGACTTTGACAGCATGTTTTGGTATACCAGCAACAATACAGCTGTTCATCTACATGCTTCTCTGTCTTATATTTCTGCCACTCTGAAGTGGCTTCTCTCTCTGACGTGGCAAACTAAGAGACCTAAGCCCCTCAGGTTCTTCATCATTAATTAATCCTAGATTACATTAATATTTGTGTGTTGAGATTGAAGATCTTAAGGTGCATGTTCTTCCTTTGGGAATTTGAAAGATGGCAAATTGTAAGAAGGAGCTCATACGCAATCATATGTCTGGATAAAAAATATGACTCTGTCAAGTTAGATTGGGTTTTTTGTCTGGGAAAACATTGCTTCCCCCATAAAATTGATTTCCAATAAACAGGATAATTTATTAATTTCACAAAACTGAAGGATAAAGCCAGGAGACTGAATAGCTCTGTTTACCAGTTTTCAGCACTTTATCCTGAATAATTTCTGCTTTAGAAAATATGTATTTCTTGTTTTGCATTAATAGTATTTGTCATTGACAGAGAAATTCATCTGTACTACCTGACCCCACATGACCATCTGTCTGTTTTGGCTGGGCAGTGATGCCTGTAAGCACAGACCTGACCTCAGCTACTGGCACATTACAACCAAGGTCACCAAACCAGCTGGAAGCCTTGCAGGAGTCAGGATGACTGGTGGAAAACTTTTGAGAGGTCCTTTCGCAGCAGCCCTTCTGTCAGACCACAGGGGCAGCAGGACTGCACCACTAGCAAATTTGGGAAATCCTTTGAGTGATGAAAATCAAAGTCTAGGTTTGTGGTTTTTGGTTTTGTTTTTGTTTCTCATGGTAAAATGTTTTTGACTATTCATTAAGTTCCACCTTAAAGATATTTTTCATAGTCAAACTATCTAATACCTGGTATCTATACAAATAACACCTTTTAGTGATTAAAATACGCAATTAATATGAGTCAAATTTCCAAAGTAGTGATTCATGTTCTTAAGTTTGTACAATCTCTATTAAGTCTTTAAATTACTTATGGTTGCTCTAAAAGAACTTTTAACTGTGAAGATATGCTGATATATAGATAGAAGAATAATGCTCAACTAAAACCCAAGTCAAAAGTTAACTCTGTTTTTTTAATAGTTGTTGTGAACTGAAAATGTGATTGTACTAATATTATAAATAATAATGCTGCTTTATGTCACATATTCATTAAAAAAGTTGTTTTTTCCTACCAAGTGCAGCTTATAAATAAGGCATAAATGGTATATATAGAAGCAATTATTTTAGCCTATATACTTGTGAATGTGGTTTTAGAGAAAACTTTCTCTGAACAATTACAATATCTCTGAATTTGTATGTGATTTTTAATAATTTCTTTGTCTTGAATCCTTAGTATCCTTGGAGTGATAATATATATTCAATCCTCTGGACCAGGACCATTTAATTAAGAAATTGCTCTAATGATCTCCTTGCTGACTACTTCTAAATTGTTTAATTAAGGATTCTGGTTTTAGCTCTTTAAAAAGACCGTTTTTCCAAATCTGGCCCAAATTACTCTGTGTACTAGCAGTATTTTCAGGCTTAATGATACACTGAATATTTCATTATTGACCAGCCTGAGTCCTGAGTGATTTCCTGATGTCTTCTCAGCCAAAGCTGTTTAGACTTAGCATGTTTATTATTTTGGGTCGCCTGAGCAATTTTTTTCCCCAAAAGAACAAATTAATTCCTCAGTAGAATGGAAGATTTCTATCTTTTGGTAGTCCAATGAGAGAGAAAGAACTGGGCTCAAACATCCAAGGGGGAAAGAGCTTAAATATAAGGAGAAGAAATTTCTAATGGAAACAGGTCTACACACAATCTGTAGAATATTCCTAGAAGAAAGAAATTGAAAATCCATCTTTTCTAGTGAGATTAGTTACTGCTGGTCTTTTTATGAGAACTGGAATTGTTTAAATCCTTGATGAATTAATTATTTTGGCTGTTACCAGGAAGGCTTTTCAATATTAATTTAGCTCTTCAAGATGTCCATAATGATAAATGCAATAGATATTCCTTTATATTCTGGACTTCTGTAGTAATGACTCAGGCAAAATGCTTTTTATTTACAGAACCAGAAGAAACAGGAGAATTTCCTTTCATCTCTGCTTGTTTCCAGTTTCAAAGCAGTCACTTGGGAGGAACTGTGAATATTTCTGATTATCTTCATTGCCTCTTTGCTTGTTTTTTGCTGCCATTGTTGCAGTCATTAGGCAAATAAACAAAACTTGCTGTTCATTTTTAGAAATAAGGCTTCTGTGGTGGATAATCTTAAACAATAGTCTCACCACAGATCATTCTTACAGAAATGATGAATAGTAAAGGATGAGAGATGAATACAAAGCCTCCAGGATGATGTATTTTAGGATGATGCTGGAGCTCATGGTCATTGTAGCCTCTGAGCCTCAGCTGTGGCTGTTATCAGCCTCCCAGTGCCCCTGCGCCCAGGGAGCTCTGCAAACCCCTGTGCTCTTCTGCTCAGGGCAGAATTGCAATGCTCTCTTGCTGCACAAGCTGACATCCGATGGGATACTGACAGCACAAAGGTGCTGAGGGCAGTGGAGAGCTCTGTGCCTCAATGAACCACTCCTATCAAGCTTCTTCTCAACTTCAAGAACTATTGCTAGGAGAAAGAAAAGCACCTTTTTCCCATGGGAGGTTAAACAAAGTTTTCTCAGTGTATCAAAGAAATTCAGTGTCTGATTTGAACAGAACTTTGCAAAGGGATATCAAAACTATGGATATGTGGGACGTTACGTGGGGAAAAAAATAGACTTTTTCGTCTCCTGTGGCATTGATACTGGACACGTTCTTTATTTGAATCAATTAAAAATATTATATGAGACTGTATATTTTAATATAATTTTTAGTTTAAAGAAGAATTCAGATTTATTTTGCTCTAGAAAAAGCCTGCTGCATGATATTTGTTTTTTTAAAAAATTGAACTTTTGTTATGATTATGACGAATGTTATTTCTTTTTTCCTCTTTAAGGGGGTGGAAGTGGCTTATAAAACCAAAATTTTCAATTGCATTAAACATTGACTTTTTTTCCTCCTATCATCATGTGACCTGAGACAAAAGCAAAGATGAGTTCTATTCTCCTTCTGGAGAGAATTCAGAGTAGTGTGAATATAGGATTCATAGGAATGAGTTTCATGCACAGGGGGCCAACCTGTCAGAGAGTGTGTGAAGAATGAAGAATGAAGAAGTGAAGAATGCAGAAGTCAAATCAGAATTCCTGAATGTACTAAAGTCTCATCATCACAGAGAGAAAAAGATCATGGACTCCAGGAAAACATATTATCTCAATATTCTTTGTGGAATAAAATTCCCAGAGTAAGCTAGTCCACTAGACCACTAGTCTCCCTCACAGTGTGAAATATTTAGCTCTGCACTTTTGAACCAGGTCTAATAGCAATGGTGCTATTTTATGCTCCATAAAGCATGCTCCACTCTGGTAACCTACTGCACTTAATTTTATGAAATATTTTCTTCTCTTTATCTCTGGTCCATCTTCTCCCAAGATCTCTGGAAGGGCTGCAAAAGTCTCATTAATTTCATTCCATTTATTCCCCAGCCCTTTCGGCTGCAGGTTTCCAAGTAATGCAGGAACAGTCAATTAAGTGTTTAGGAAAATACATGAACCTCTTTCAAATTCTGTGGGGCAAAAGGGAAAGAATGAAGAGGACTAGAAATCCATGGAGCAAGCTAATTTTATTTTGCCAGGGACACACCTCTTGATGAAAAATGTTGTTCTTGAATATTGTACATCTTCTAAAGTGTTTTCTCTTAAGTCAGCAGACTCATCAAGCTATTGCCCTATGTTTCATACCTCCTGTCAGCAGGACTTGCCATCTTAACCCTCCAAAGCTTTTAGGAAATGAAACAGGATGAGGGTCTGGCTGCTCTCTGCCTGGGGCTGCCAGGTGTCTGCAGCACTCATGTCTAGAGGCAATATTTCCTCACGGCTGGGAGAACACAGCTAGAAGAAACAATCTAGTTCTGCTGCACAACAGATAACTCATTGGTCCTTCTTCTCCTATGGTGTGTGAATGTGCAGTACAGTACAATAGATCTGGGAGAAAGCCTTATTACAAAGCTGGCAAATAGTTCTTTTGCATTCAGGAGCTTATCAAGAGATTTCTCAGTAGCATGTAGGAGCAGGATAACAAGGGAACAGTTAGCATATTCCATCTAAGATAAACTCACGAGTATTTTTTTTCAGCTAAGATATTGTTTTCTAGTTCACATGTGCTGTGTGCATTCTTCAGGCAGGATTAGTTCTTGGCCCTGCTGATGTCAGTGAACCTACAGCAGCAAAAGTTTGGCTAAGCTGTTTTTCCACACTTAGACAGACTTCAAGGCCCTGAGAATTATGAGGTTCTCATTTCTGCGTTGCTTAAGAAAGCAAAATAATGCCTTCAGTAAAATACAATCTTTTAAAAGAAGCACAAGGAAATGTTCCATGAAGTAGCAAATAAGAGGAAAAAAGGTACTTCTAATGTTGACATTGATCAGAAGATATTTAATTTCATATGAAGATAAACCAATGCCTATTAAATCTGACAAACTTCTGAAGTGCTATTTTTCTTCCTGTTCATATCAGGATCCATTTCACCAACAAAACACGAAAAAAAGAATTGTGTCTGCCTGGTATGTAGAATAAGCATCTGTCAGGACATCTGCAGCTACAAAAATCCTGAATACTCCTGTAAAGCATCTAAAGAAATAGAAGATTAAAAACTGGCTGTTCCTATCCTGAGAATTATTTGTGGAATTTGATTGCCCACAGCCCACACAGAATTTAACCTTGCCCTAGTATGCATCATAGAGAACACTTAAGCTGCATTACCATTAATTTAATCACCCAGAAGTTTACCACAGGGAAAAGAAGGAGAGGAGGGGAGGAGACCCAAGAGGTACACAGTAGTGATCCTTTGGACATCCCGTCCATAGAAAACACCATCACAACAGGCATTGACTCCCTCCTAGCTAGAGTCCACAGGAGCTTGAATTCACACCAAACCTATGATGGTCTCTTAAAGTATTGCCTCTCTCCACAGACCTTTCCTCCTGTACTGAAACAGGCTTTCTTTGATGGGTGTGGTCCCTCTCAAGTAGCCCTAATTTATAGGGAGGTTTAATGTGACTTAGGATGCAATAGAGGATGAAATGATAAACTTCCACTTTGGTGCTGTCACCCCAAAATCTTTCAGGCATTCAGTTCATGTACCAAAATTTCATCATGATTTTTCTCCTTCAAAATGTATTTCGATTGGAAAAAAAAGAAGTCAGTAACAAAAAGTGCTCTATTTAAGTGCGTAGGAACAAATTATATATCCTAATTTTAAAAATTTATTTATGTTTTTAAAATAGCCTTAATATTGCACAATTTTTTTTCTTCTGAACTGTGTACTGGATTTATACCTTACCATTCATTATTCTACCTAAAAAGCAAATTGTCAAAAGTGGGGATCACACCTGTGATTTTTTGCTGAGATCTTTTTACTGATTTTTACACTCTAAAATGTAGAAATGTCAATCTGATTTGGTGACAGAACCACAATGCCACATGGTTTCCTCCAATTACATTTGTGGTAAGCTATCCTATTTCTGTTGGATTAAAATATGTTTTAAAGAAAGGAAATCAGTTTTTAAATGAAGTTGTCAAGAAATGGAGAACTATTCTTTACCTCAGTAATTTATTTTGAGTTGGCCACTAGGCACTCTCATAAAGACAGATGCATGCCTTTATTTTTAATATAAATCTGCATAGATTTAGTGCCCAGACTTTTAAAGCAGGCTTTTTTTGTTCTATTAAAGTAATATATTTTTATTTTTAAAAAGGATGGCATTGTATTTTCTTGGATGTATTCCTATACTTTGATTAAATAATATCTCAGGCTTCTCTTTTGATGAAGTAAATTGGTTTGCCTCCTTAGTTATTATCTTCTTTTCGCATTTGTACCTCTGTTAAGATTTGGGGTTCTTTGGTTCTCTTTAATCTGTCAATCTGCCTTTTACATTGCAGATGCCTTAATGAGCTGTAGTACTCTAATTTTATTTTCACTCGTGATCATGCAGATACATAATGCCCAATTATTTCAAAATCATTTGCTGTTCACATTAGTTTCCTGGGTGTTTTTGGTTGTCAGTCCTTATGGAAATACTGCCACTTTCATATAAATTACTTGCTTTAGGCATACAAATTTGAAAATACTAGTATTTCCTCCAAGAAACTCATCCAAAAAAGGAGCTTGATGAAGTGAGAATTTAGTATGCCCTGGGGCATCTATTGACTTTAATGAGGCATTATACAACCCAAATACCTTCCCATGTGGGAATCCATGAATCAAATTTGAAAATATTCAGGATCGGTAATGAGAAGAAATAAGGGTAAGAAAAGAGAAATATGCTGAAAAGATCATCCTCAGGTGGGACTGTGATTCTTCTAGATTCAAGGTTACATTTTATTATTTTATTTATTTTATTTACTTTTATTTTATTTTTTGTTATGTTTTTGTTTTTAGTATTTATTTTATTTTAATTTTATTTACTTTTATTTTTTTAAGGTTTTATTTTATGTTTGTCTAAATAGTAAACAGTAGGCCGATAAACTGCAGTAAGAAACAATATAGTAGAATTGGAGGACAAATCCTGTCCCAAAATTCTAAGGGGATACTTGATACTTTTACTATTTATTTAATTTTTAAGAAGCATATATGCCAGCTAAAGCCAAAGATTAAACAATATCACTGTATTTTCATTCAGAGCTTTTTCATTGGATGCTTTTTTTTGGAAGAGGAAATCAGTTTGAAGAGTACTTAATCTATTACTTTAATTTTCAGTGCTTTTGGGAAAAGACCTTAGAAAAACCATCACAGATTTCATGGAAACTTAAATCAATTTTTTAATAATTTCAGAACATGTATACATCAAAATGTAAAAATTGAACAAAAGGCTTCCGATACTGATTTTATGCTGAATTTACAACAGTCTGTGGCCAAAGGCAAGTGAAAGAGGTGGAGCAAAATTATGCTATTTTGTGTTTCATTACGATTCCGAGGTCAAGAATGCTATATGTACATGAGAGCATAAATCAGCAAGGTAGGAAATTGCTTTTGCTACACAAGATTTCAGTAATTGCTAAGACTCATTAATTGCAAAAGAAGCAAGATGAACTATGGCTTCTAGAGAAACTTCTCAAAGCCCAAAGGAACAGCTTTTTTGGGAAAATTCATGTATGTGAACTAAGTAATTTCAAAAGGGGCTACTTTTTCCTCTGTCCTGCATTGGTTATTTTCTTCCCTCTTTATGAAAGTTTCTGAGGCAGGCTACTCAAATTTGGAGAAAATGAAAAGAAGAAAAGTGTCTAAAACTTTCCCTGAAAACTAAATAACTGTATTTCTGTGTCAAGTCTTTACTGGTGTAAAGAATTACTTGACTTAAAATTAATTACAGAAGCTTAAAATGATTTTGTAATAGTTTTGTAAAACCCATCAGAAAAATGGAGGAAAAAATTTTGCTTTTTTTGGAATGACTGCTTCAATATGGAAGCGTTCTCATCTTCTGCTAGTCACAACTGTTAGCCCAAACAATAAGAATCCTCTAACAGAGCCTATCTAATGAATAAGGTCTATTAGAGCCATCAGGTTCTGACAAGAAAGGATGATGTGTCTTTTGATACTATTATGATTTTTGACGGGACATCACAAAAGTGTGAGATCACTTCTACAACACATCAGAAGCTATTCTGACCACAGAAGAATATCAAGTTATTCTAGGGCTGGAATTAAGATAGGAAATTATGCTTTTCAATATCAGTAGCAATTTCACATTAAAAGTCCCACACCCCTTTGCATTATTTCACAATAACACATTATTCTGCAATGTTTTGCGACATACTGCGGCAGCATTGCTTTCACTTCTTTTGGTTTATATAAATAAGCAAATAGACAGGCCTTAAGAATAAGAATTTGCACAGAAACTTCAGTTGTTTCTGTTCAAAACTATGTTTATGTAAGTATAGAGTGGAAATATGCCACCAAAACTGTGAGTATTTTTTCTATGCCACTTTTGCAAACATTTCCTCATGAGTTTATTTTTAGGTATGCATGTATTTGCTGAAGGTCAAGTGCTCAAGAGCTTGGGCACCTAAGAAATGTTGTTTCAGAATAGAATAATGGTTCAGTGATTTCCATATCCTGTTCTAGTGATGACCAGTGATGGATGCTTCACATATACTTAATGGTGCAGTAATATATCATGCAGATATGATTGTCCTTATCCTAGACAACCTTGGCTGAAGAGCACTGAATTGCCAGAATTGCAAATACTAAACCTGTTATGGGCATTGCTGCTTAATGGCAAATCTTTTGTTTGTGAATCATTCTGCCTCTAATGTGTTTGTCCAGTTTTACAAAACTGCTGCTTTCATTACAGTTTCACCGAAGAGTTGGATGCCTGTGAAGACAAATTCACTTTGGGAACAGGTGATGATTCTGGCAATCCATGATTTCCAGTGGTGTTAATGGAAATGTTTGCTCATACTTCTGAAACCAGGAATAAAATTACAGAACTGGTTAGATGTTTTACCATTCAATCATGTTTATAATGATTTATATGTATTAAGAATCAATTCTAAACACAAAGTTGGCTGTAAACTGCTGGTGTGGTACTCCTACTGTGTTAGTGTTGATAATGTAGCAAACATGGAAACCTGAGAAGGACAAACAGCAGGAACTAGATAACATCTGAACTAAACATTGAGAAAAAAGATTAATAGTTTTCCGCTATTTGTTTATGTTCCTAATAAACATTGAAAGCAGGTAAATATTTTCTACATTTAGTAGAAATCCAAATTCAGTTCTAGATATTGCAAACACAAACAATCTAGTTTGCTGTTGAGCAATGTTCCTAGAGGTTGATGGGGTCTCTCAACAGCTGTACTTTGCACTTAGAGGTAGAGCAGGGATAGAATCTCAGATACTTTTAGAATTTTTAATGACATACTAGACATAGGAGGCTAAGGTTCAAATTCAGTAAAAAAAGTCAAAGGAAAAAGAAGTAGAAAAGAGCTGTTGGTCCAATATTCTGGGTATATTTGGTTTTTTTTCTGGCAGATATTCATCTGGTCAGTTGTGGAAAACTTATAAAGGTGAAGACTTCAAGGCAATTTATTCAATGCTTTGCTCTCCTCTTTTTTTTTTTATTGCAGTCTGCCCTGAAATCTAACCTTGATCTTGCTGCATTTTGCTTCTATTTTTTATCTTGGAAAGCAAAAAATACTACTTTATCCTCCCTTTAACTTCTACTTAATGATTTGAGACCATTTAGATTAGATAATAAGACATCCTTAACAGTGGTGGTGGTCAGACTGGAACAGGCTGCCCAGAGAAGTTGTGGATGCCCCATTTGAGAGAAGTGTTAAAGTCCAGGTTGGATGGGTTTTTGAGAAAACTGGCTTAGTGGAAGGCGTCCCTGACCATGGCAGGGGGGTTGGAACTAGATAATGTTTATGGTCACTTCCAACACAAAATTTTCGTGATTCTATGATATGAGGTTTTTTTATTCTAACATCTCTGTGTAATTGTGTCTCTATATGTGTCAAAAGTTTTAGTTATCAACTTGACAGATTAACTCTCTTCTAAGCAATACGAATTAAAAGAGAGAATAAGTTTATACTTCAATTACATAAACGAAAATATTATCATGTCTGTCTTAATATAGGGCCTGTTGAATTCTCCTAAAATCCTAAGTGGAGAGAGAAGAGGCAGATGTGTAGGAGACCAACAGACAACAACCATTCAAGGGCTCAGAGGTAAGTTTGTCAAGTAATGAACTGCATATTTGTTTGGTTGTTTGAGTCAACTGTAAAATGTTTTTCAAGGTCAGGCAAAATTTCCTTGATGAAGTAAAAACTGTGCTGTGTAAAAATTGATTTTCTTTGGTATCAGGACTTGATCTAGATCTTTCTCAGAACACTCTGCCCAGCTATTTTGAAATAAATCATACAACTAGTTTCTGTTAGTGACTTCGGGTTACTAGAGTGTATCCAGCATTGCATGGCAAAAATTCCCCAAGCAAACAAATAAAGAACAATCTAAATCTCATATTTTGTATGTATATTAACTTTACAGATCTACGAAATGAATTTCAAAGGCAGGTTTCACTACTGTTTATTTCTCTTTCTCTTGCAGTTTAACATATTGGAATACATCTGTTTCAATTCAATACATGCTCCTATATATTTTTCTCAGTGTTTTAGAAAAGTATGAAATACAGCTGAAATAAAAAAGGATTTTTTTTTTTAAATAGAAATCATGACTATATTCTTATAATATTTTAACTCAAATATTGAGAACTCAAAATCATAGGTTACACATGATTTTCCCATGATACACTGTTAAATGATTGGGGTTCAGATTGATTGATTTACATGTGAAGCTCCCAGGAAAGTTGATGGGAAACTACCCACTTATAAAGGACAGTCAGTGAGTCTAAATACAGTTGTATTTCATCCAGTATGAAAACTCTAGTACTGCAAAAATTTGTACTTTTATTTATTCCACTGGTTATCTTAACATAGCTGCTGATGGATCCCTCCCTAATGGTGAAAAGAAGTTGCATCATCTGTTTGTGAGAAATGGAAAAAGAGGTAATATATTTTGAAATGTGGAACAGAATCAAGGTTGCATTCAGTAACAATGTAAAACCAGCTCCAATAAATCTATAATTAATTAGGATGTTCTGCACTCTAATAATTTCTTAGAAAAATATTGGCCTAGGTCAGTATTAACTTAAAATGCATTAACTTCATACACTGATTTTAAACGAACTATGGTGGCATAGAGCAGGCAGGAAATTGGTTTGCCACTGTGACATTGGGAGTCACAGCCTAGAGCCAAATCAGCATTTAATCAGCTAAACTGTAACTCTAATGCAGCTTAAACAGCTCAGCTCTTTCAGACTGATTCACAAAGCCTCTGTCTGGCTGCATAGATGTGCCAATAATGTTACTTTTCGTCAGCAACATTAGTTAGCTCCCTAAAATCTAGATGTCTGTAAATAGCACTTTTAAAGCCAGACATAACATTTACTTATTAATCTTGCATTAAAGCCATGATATCAGTTTTTAAATGTGACTAGACACATTGTCATTTGAAGAAGATATCAAGTCTTTTTGTGGATCAAAAATGTTTTTCATGGAGTACAAAATTATTGGAACAAAAAATTTGTTTCCATAAAGGTGCTTTATAATGCAGTCTTCCAATGAAACAGATGTCCATTTACACCAACAGGGATTTTGGCTCATATTGAAACTTCCAGTGACCCATATTTTGGTTCAAATAGGCTTCATTTACACCTTAAGGGTTTGCTGGACATCACTGTTCTCTATGAAATCCCAGCCAACAGATATTAAAAGAAGTTCAAGAAATAATGCCCAAAGCAAGTAATTAAAAGAAACACAGACAATGTTCAAACATTATACTTGTCCTTTGTTTTTTCTAAGGAAGGACAAGCTGTTAACAGTGAGAGAATTCCCTGATACAGTCAATCCAGAATAATAACTTGAGAACCTCACCTCTACCATATCCATAATTTATACAACCATGTTGCTGAGTAGAAGGGGAAATGTTTTCCCTTGCCTTAGCCAGTTATAAAATCATTCAAAGAGATATACCAAGGAGGAGCAATTTTTAACCCCCAGGCTTTGCATCATTTTGGACCTCTAAATTTATATTAATATCAAGTTAATTGCCTGCTGTCCTGGACAACCTGTGACAAGTCTTTTTCTGAAGTTCATGTGGGTATTGCAAGGAGGACATGTCTATGAACAGCAGTAGCTGCCACTGTAGCGTGTATTGGCAACCTATCATTTTTGAGTATGAGTGAAGAATTAGTGGATTTCTATGAATGCCAAGCTCTCCTTTAATCCTGTATGCAAGTTTGGCATGCATAAAAGTGGATATTCATACACTTTTTATTCCACGGTAACAGAGATGGCAAGTTTTTGTCATTCATGTTTTGTCTTCTGTAGGGTACTTTTGATTTTCTTTACATTTCTCCTCTCTGTAAAGTGCTGTTGTGACAGCTGACTTGCAATGTTTTGACATTGCTCTTACCAATTTTTCAGGTGTTTTCCCTAAAGCTTTGCAGCCTCATTTCTTCCTATTTCTATGTTTAGCACTATCAGTTTTCTAATTAAAAACTGTCTGTATTGGTTCTTTTTCTTCTATTGCCAATGTGATCACTTTGATGGCTATGAACTCCTCCTCTTTGGTCCACTCCTTCATAGCTATAACATGTGTAGACACCCTTTTCAATTGAATTTTTACCTCCTTATGATGTTTTTGTACATAGATTATAATTTCACTGAGTCAAACGTGCATTGAGGAAAGCAGGATTAAGGAAGTCCATACAATACAACACCATTTCAGTACAGTACAATATTAGCAACTCAGAGTACAAGGAAATCCATGCTACAGCACAATATTTACATCTCTGAATTTGACACTAGGTATTTAAAGATGCAGAGAATGTCTATTTATTGAAACTCAACGTCGGCTAAAATGCCAGATTATAAAATACTCAAATATCATTCGTATCTGCACTAATGAAATGGAATTTCAAGAGAGAGTCTTTCAAAGAACTGAGAA
Organism: Toxostoma redivivum; assembly: GCA_013397375.1. Taxonomy (NCBI): domain Eukaryota; kingdom Metazoa; phylum Chordata; class Aves; order Passeriformes; family Mimidae; genus Toxostoma; species Toxostoma redivivum. The sequence continues at coordinate 352,749 of VXBI01001940.1, forward strand.
ATCATACTTTAAAAATCAATTGAAGTAATTTTGAAACAAAGGTATGTACATGGGATGGAGAAAGGGGAGATATATTTTTACTGCTAAGGCTGACTTAAAGAACAAATTCAACAAGACTGCCAATACAGCCTGTTAGGTATGTTTTCTATAATAAAATTGCAGAGAGATATTTCACATTCTATTTCATGGCTCCAAATGACTTAATTTTACAATTAGGTCTATAACCTTGTACTAAGAGTAACTGATGATTCATAAAAATCTCTTAAAAGAAATAATCCTAGAAACTCGTCATGTGATACCATTTTCAAAGCTTTCCTCCAGCTATTAGTTGTTGTGTAGTTCAACAATATATGTGATTTGTCACCACATCTAATTATATTAATGATATATAATTATTTTGACACCAGACTTGCCAATTTCATTACCAAGCAAAGAAATAACTTGATCTAAAAATTAAAATTGTAAGGCGAAAGACAATGAAATCAAAGAACAATAGGGAAAAGATAAGGAAATTTAGAAAGAAAGTGATAAGGAAGAAGGAGCAGTGGAGAAAGTAAAAATACAAGGATAGAGAATCAGATCTTGCTTTACTTTTATGGTTGTCTTGTTTTTTAATAGTATTTTTTATGTAGATAACAATTTATAGAATCATAAAATCATTAATGTTGGAAAATACCTTTATGAACATATAGTCTAATTGTAAAATGTAAATATGCCATTGCCGAATCCCTAAGACATGTCCCTTGAGTGCCAGCTGTTGGCGTGTCACATACCATTGCTCAGAGACATTCTGCTTCCTGTGGACAACCTTGATGATGCATCTGCATAGATGAACTCCAGGCTGAGTCAGCTGAGGGAAGACTGTTGATGTTCAACTGCTCTGAATATTAAGATATCCAGTTAGCATCAAAGTAAGGCAAAAAATAAATAACTTTATATGACACCTATCAAAGATTTTTCTATTCTCAAGCATTTTTACTGCAGTTCCAGAGGAAATATGTCACTACAGATTCATAAGCACTAAAGAGACAGTTTTTGTCAGAGAAGCGTTTGAATGCACTTTTAGCACCAATATTTACCAAGAAGTACCTCATGACTTGACAGAGTGTGTATAATGGAAATGGCTGATATGTTTGTGACTCAGGAAGATGAGTCATGCAGTAAGATAGTTATTGCTTTCAAGTAATGATACAATACCAGATTGTTCTGACATGTATCCTTTGGGTCTTCAGACTATCAAGTACGCAGTTGAATGTGATTCCTGCTTTTTCCCTACAGCTCTTCAGTTTCTCCTTAGGCCGCTATCAAAATTAGATTTTTTTTTTGATGGAAGTATGTGTGTATATCTTTTCTTCATTTTTATTTATACCTTTTTAATTTTCAATAAAACAATGCAATTTAATTATACAATGGTTGGTAACAACTTTCTAACACCAATTTTTACATTTATGGTAATATATTATATGTCTGAAACACATTTTTATGTGTAGATAAGATACATGACAAATTGGTATAAGCTAGTTGGAAATGTTATCTCCTGAGGAAGAAGTGGTGCTTTTACATTTGAAATTCAGGAAAAAGGTAAGGATTCTATTCTTGTAATGTTGATATCTACACTGAGGTCTCCAAGACCTACCTCTTCATGAATAGAGATTTTAGACAATGTGATCATCTATAAGGAATGACCCTGTTTATTTGAAACTTGTCAGTCTGTCCCCTAAGTTCTGTTGATCTAGGTCTAGGACAGTATGAAACCTTATTTTTCACAATCTGCTTCCCTCCTTTTTGGATTTGATAAAGGGAGCCTGAAAACATGCCATGGTACCCAGCTATAAGCTGAAACCTTGCAACGAAGAGCAATAGGCATGGCTGCCTATTGTACAGGCCTACTACACACCTAAACATTTGGCAGAGAGAGAAGTAAGCTCCTAAAAAAGCTCTTTGCCTTGTTCTTCAGAAGTGACTGCTTCTCTGGATGGCTTTTACATGGAGCCAAGTTTTGGCAGTGGTGCAGTAAGCATCATTCGTTTCTGCCCGAAGTCTGGCCTACAGAGGTTTTGAAAAAGAACAGAAAGAAAAGAATAGTCCAAGGAGAGAATCTCTAGTTCTGTGTCAACAGCTTGTTTTAGTCCTACACAGCCTTGCCATAGCTGATGAATAAAAATTTTTTAATCACATTTAACAGCAGTATTTGCCGGGAGCCAACAGGAAATGCTGAGAAGTGTAAGGAAGTGCATTTGAATGATGTTGTGAGGTGTCTGTGGCTGATTGGGAACTTGGAGCATTTTCTGGCAATGGTAGGTAACAGCTACTAAACCCATGTAGCCTGGGTGTGGTGGTTTGACATGGGAATGACAGACTCAGAAGTTTTCCTCTATGAGGAAAACTTCCTCTGTAAGTTGATTGGGACCAATCAAAGGCTGGCTTGGTTATTGACAGCATGAAAATCCAATTAGAAAGAGTTGGTTAGNGACTCCTTCAATGCTCAAATAAGATATTGCAGACATTTCAATCCTCCATGGAGTGAGAAGGGAAGAAAGAGATACTCTGATGTCAGTGAAGCAAGAGCTAAGTTATTTTGAGATGGAAGGAGAATGAGAAGATGCTGTGAAAATAGCTGAAAAATCCTTTTATATGTTGTAGGGATGAACTGATGTACTGAATATTCCTATAAACCATGGAGAAAAGACATGGGGGGAGTGGAGATGTTCCATGTGATAGATCATGTGATTAAATTACCTATGTTGAGAATCTGTCCTGAGAAAAGAAGGGGATCTGTGTTTTCTGAAGATGAAATATGAACAGAGGGAAAAGAGAAGAAGAAAACCTTTGCTTTGGAACAATTCAGTCTTAAAAGTAATACCCCATGAATTTATCATGGCCCATAAACACAGCTTTGAGAAAGCTGTGAAGATGGGAGGAGCTTCACGACTTTGCAAGTTTCTTTTCCTGGGCGGACGGATGCAAAAGCAAATCATGAAAATGAAACCACAAGAGGACTTATTTTCTTCCTCCTTGTGGAGAAATCCCTATAGCTTGACAAGAGGAGACTTCTCTCTCCAAAGTGAACTGAAAAAAAAGACTATTTAAGTTGGAAACTGACTGAAGGAGTTATTGTATGTTTTTTTTGTTGTTATGAAGCATGGGAGAGGGAGGGAAGGAGTGGTCTGAAAATCTTATTCTGAATTTGTTTACTTTTTTCCCTTCTTGTGTAGTTAACAAATTTCTTTTTATACCCCTTTTTAAGTTTTAGGCCTGCCTTGCTTCTACTTCTGGTTCTGTCTCACAACAGAAAATGAGTATATTTAAATTGGCAAATCAAAACCATGACATTACTTTTAGTGCATTGGTTGGGAAATTCAAATTAAACCAAGACACTGGGAGATTGGATCCCCTGAACTTCTGTGATGCCCAGCCTGCCTCAGTTGCAAACACCCAGTGGGAAGTAATCCCTGATACTTTAAAGCCACATTGTCACAGTGGGTTTCCTAAGGTAGTGCAATGCTGAAATTAATTTCACAGAATAAATCCTCCTTAATATCACAGCTGCAGTGAAAGTTTTCATGGGGAACTGACATGACTTACCTGTTTTTCTTGACACTACTGGCATTCCCCTACTGCTACATACCATGGTTGATGTATTTTTTGTTATTTTTGCAGCACTCACAGAGCTAAAATTGAAGACAGAACATCACAGGCTTACAGCAGTTTGCAGGTAAGAATAGCAACAATATTTGAAATTTCAGATTATTTTTCCTGACTCTTACCTGCATTTTAAGTTGACAGAGGCTCTTCTGTAAAAAGTTGGTGATGGCTTAATATGGAAATACATGTGGTCCTTCCATAACCACTGACAGTGCTTTCCAGAGTCACTTACAGTGACTCTGTTAATCCAGTTGGAAGCAAAAAAAAAGGTCAAGAACTGCAAAACACCTTGATGTGGTATTGAGATATAGTTGTCTACCAGGACATGTATCTCCTTGGAATGCTGAAACTCAGTGCTGAAGCCAACGGCAGTAGATCCAAAAGGTTTTGAACAGCACAATGCTTTAACTCAGAGCTTTGTGAACAAGTATGGAAGCCAGCTTCGAGCCCTAACTGAAAGACCTAATAGATAATGATAATAAGAGAAAACATTAAATTTGATGAAATCAGAAAAACAAAATTATAGTGTTTCTCTTCTCATTGGATAAAGCTGTAGCTGCTGTAAAAGAGTACATAAGAAGGAAGTCTGAAAATAGTGTTTCATATTGTAATAATGAGAATATTTCTGTGAGATTTTCATACTACCAAAGCTGAAAACATGTAGTGATTTTCAACCTGTGTTTGAGAATTTGAAGCATGTCTTTGGCAAATTGGTGGGAATTCATACCAGTTTTTTGGTGGTTTTTTCACTGTTTAATAGAGGTGGTAAAATACTTATAACTGGTGAGATTGGTCTCAGAATAGTAATGGATTTGTCATTAAGCACTATTTTGTTTAATGTTATTCTTCCCCTTTGTGTTATTAGTATTAGTGAAACTTATTTGTGTTTAATGACACCATACTAATAGTATAAAAATTCAGAAGGAAAATTGCTCAAATAGAATTGAATTTGTTTGGAGAGGCTTTAAGCTCAAATGCTGGTATCTCTCTCCTTTTCCTTTCAAGAGCTGGAATACTCTAAGTATCTGTCCTCTTTCAGTACAATGTTAGCACTAAATATAAACTTACAAAGGTAAAAAACACCCATCACCCTTCCATCTATGTTTTTAAAAAAACTGCCTCTCAAGCAGAAAGACACTTTCAAACATTACTGTGTTTGTCCTGACTAATACCTTTAGAAAGAAAATACCTAATACTAAAATAAAGTTCTGCAACAATCTCTGAAAACTGATAACTGTAGAGAAGATAATTCCTTTACACCAGCTACATAAAGTTTTAATCCACTATATCCTAAAAAAAAAATTCTCTTGCTTTCAAGGGCCAGTATTTCCTTGGTGTAAATTTTCTTTTCTTCTTTAGGCCATGTGTCAGGGAGCCTTCTGCACTGGACTCTTGCCTGTGTCTCTGGTCACTCCTGCCAGATAGCCAGCAGGGCCAGGGCTACGAAAAAGACAATTTCTCTGCATTCCTCTAGTCATGCTTCTGTAGGCAGCTTTTTTGTCTATGGCCACAAATGAGAACCATATCAAGGATACCTTCTTTTATAGCTGCCTGGGAGGTGTGATGAACTGTAGTGGCAGTCAGGAATAACAAGTGTCCAGCACAATATTTTTTTCATGTCGTCTTCTTTCAAATATCACTCGTCTTCTCTCAAATATAATTTTTTTTTAGCAGGATCCATGTCAGATAATTTTAGAGGTTGCTATGTAGGCTTTACTGTGATCAGCACCCACAAGTGCCTCATGGATAGAGATTTGTTAGTACTGTAAAGCACTATGGTTATAGATTAGTTACACCTTCCTTTCAATTTCCTAAAACTACCTATCATTTCCCCTAACTTGTAGGTATTAAGCCTTTTGTGTGTCATCATCCCATGCTAAACATATTTGCATTACTTTTCCCCTCAGTAGTGCATATGGCAGTGGCATAATGTTTGTCCCATACTGACACCCAGTGTCACTGGCAGGATTTTATAACATATGCTTAAATTTTATCACCAGATTTGCTGTTGTGGTTACTTTGAACTTGGTAAATCACAGTTAGTTCAGCTTTGTGTATCATACTGCAGAATGCTTCAGTAAATACAGAAACAGTCAGGCCTTTTGCTACTTTATCTTGCATCTCACTCACTCTCACCCAACATGCCAATTGTATTTTTGTGCAGTTTTGGTGAATGATGCAAAATCTATTACCAAAAATATCACATGCCAAGTCAGTTCTTAGGTGCTTTCTCCAAGCTCATACAGGTATATTCCAGCTTTTGAGTGTCTATGAAAAGGTGGATTTTCCTCAGTTCTCCTGCTAATTTCTTTCTTCTGTAAATTAAATAAATATGTTTCTGCAATAGATCCTCTTCCAATGATCACATGACATAGATTAGCAACAGTATCTGCACAAGCACTCAAAAAAGAACATTTTTAAATGTGTAACTTCTTACATTTCTGTGTCTTCAAAAGAATATTGTGAAAGTTGTCCACTTTTCTGATTGGAGTGAAGAGGGGAAGCCTTAAATCCAGCAGAAGAGACACTCCCCTTTTGTTTCATACCTCAGTTAAATTGCTCAGTAGACAAACACATTTATTTTCTTTCACAGATACTTGGTACATAAATACACAAGCCTTCCACCTATCCAGACGGAACCTCAATCACCACGCTTTTCTGAGTCCATCTGGTTGAATGGCAGATGGCAAGCCATGTGTTTAATCTTTCAGATTGATATTGAGCCCCCCCTGAGGTTTGAGTCCCTCAAGATTTGAATCGAACTGCTTTTTTTTTTAGTGTTTATCAGTAGCTATAGCTGGAAAGTGATGATTGAGCAATGGAATTTGAAAGTTGTATGCTTGAATAATCTTTTGTTTTAAGGAAAAGAGAAGACTATCACAAGATGAATGGTCTGTCTGGATGAGAGCCATCATGAGTGAAGTCAGCAGAAGTGAGCAGCAACTAGGGGGAAGGTGATTCTGGCAGTGGGTGATTGCGACCACTGACTCATTAACCACACACTCAAAACAGACCCCAGACTCAAATGGGGAGAAGAATTGTGCCCATGGACTAATTAGCATTAGAAGTGAGAGATATAACTGGCAAAAAAGGAGTTTGAGTTCTAATTAACAGAAAAGTTATGCAATTTGTAACTAATGAATGCTGATACCTTTGTTTGTTAAGATGTATAAATAGTGCAAACTTTTGATGGCTGCTGAACCAGCCTTTTGAGGGTTATTACCTGCTCCCTACTTTGTGCAAACTAGAATAAAATACAGAAATTATTCCTCTCACTGTGTGAATTGGTGCTTTGCACTGGGTAAAAGTCTGTGTTAAGGACAAAAAGATGAACATTGGATCCAACAGCATATTTATATGTATATTTAAATAATATT
>VXBI01001940.1:359829-472933 GCA_013397375.1 Toxostoma redivivum
ATTACTATATAATAATTTTAGTAGTCATTTCTTTTAGCCTCTCATTATGCTGTTGATATAAGTCCAAATTTCCTACTGACTTTTCTGGAAGTTCAGTACTCAATCTGATTAAACAGCTGGATATGTTTATTTCCCCTTCATTTATTTATATATTTAAGCAGGAAAATATTAATAAACAAATTAATATGGTGAAAACAAGCTATACTAATAGATAAATATATAATTTAATTTACAGAATGAAAGTCATAATGAAAAATGCAAATAACAAAACTGTTTACAAGTCTGCATTCACTTTTTTATTATTACCATAAAATACGGAAATTTGGTATATGTTTTTCTGAATATATTTTTGGGAAAATGGGTTAATTATTATGCTGGAGTTTAATGTATGTCTTTTGTCTCTTCCCTAGAACTTACAATTAGAAGGTTTCAAAATGTCTTATTATAGTTCCTGACTTGTTATGTCATTGGTTTTTCATTCATGCACAGATTTTTTAACTTGCAATATGACAAAGTCTTTAGGAATCTTTCTCTTTCTCATATTTTATGAAAGTTTATACTATATTTTCCTTTCGCTTCTACTGTGACATTAGTCTACAGAGTTATGTCAATATAAAAATACAAGTAATGTGCCTGGATGCTATATTTAATGAAGGCATGAATCAGTAGAGATTAAAGCATTAAAATATGTATTTGTTGACTGTCAATGTGATAGAATAAGATGTAATCAACCCAAATTTTTTTTTTACTCTTTCTATCACTTCTAGTATTGGATGAATTGAATCTCTCTGGAAAGGGAGCAATGGAAAAGGAATTTCATTTGGAGAATAAATATCTTTTTTTAACACTGAGACATGATTTAAATACACTTAGTTCTAGGCAATATTGAAAAGATTACAGATTTAACAAGAAGGAAGTCAAAGCAGAAGAAGAAAGTTGTGGGTTTTTTCACTGCATGAGGAAAAATTATCTGTGATAACGTCACTGAATCCTTAGCAGACTTTATGATTCCTAGAGCAATTAATGCTCACTTTGTGTTCACAAGCTTATAAATATTCAGATTGGTATATTATTGGATTGCTCAATCTACTTCTTTAATTAGTGATTTACCTTCCATATAGACAATGTTAAATTTAAACAGTAAGTTTCCTCTGGAATATTTTTGATCCATGTACATAACTGGACTTAATTATGATATTTGGCAGCATTCTGGAGGGTTCACTGTGATAAAAAGCCAAATTTTTCCTGTTTTTTTTTTTTAATATATTTTAAAATGTCTTCATGAGACAGGAGATTAATAAACAAGATAAAGAAATGATATATTAATATTTTCTATATAGAGCCCTAGGAGCTTTCTTCTAGTTGTAGACTTACCTTGTATTTACCTCTGTGTTATTTTGAATATTGTCCAATATTCACTTGGGCACACCACTGCTGACATCAAAATGCTTTTCCTCCTGGTACAACTGGGATGGAAGCCACCTGACAGGGCTCCAGCTACAAGTACCCACTTGAAATGAAGGTACAGGATCCACCAGAACCTCTCTACACAAGCATGATTCCTGTGCATGGCAAGTGACAATTTATAAATGTCACATCTGGTTAAGACATGAGGTGGACTTGTGTTGCACCTGTGTTCTAGCCTTCTGATAGTTGATGGATTTTTGCTACACTTTCTCATGCTCTTCTTTGTAAACAGTGGATGTTTTGCATTCTTCTTTGGAAGAAGAGAGGTTGATGGACTGGTTGATGAAACCCACGGGGTCAGGAGGTCTTACCATCACTGTCCAATACATGGGCATTGTTGGAATTATATAAATAGTCACGTAATGTAAATAAAGCTCTTTTCCTGCATGAACCATTGGAGTCAGAAGTGTGAGTGTCTCTTTCTCTCTCTGTGTCGCAACGACCACAGACCTGTGGTTTTGAAACCACAAGAGCAGCAAATTAAACCATGATCCCTCACACTGCTCTGGTCCATTGGGAATGCAAAGGCTTCTATTAATGGTGGTATTAAAGCTAGCATAGATTTTGATGTTCAAAAGGACCTATGGAACCTTTAGAAAAGTCTTCAGAAAAATCTTATGCAAAGAAAAGCAGTTAGCCTCTCTTTTAAAATGCAGACTACCTGGATAATGCACAGTATCTGGGACACTAAAAATGAAAACCAGAGCAAGTACAAAGAGTGAGATGTTTTTGCAGTCAAGCTTCTTCCTGAAATGGAGATGTACGGGAGTATCCACAATATAAATTGACTGGCACAGACATCAAAATGTTTTAGATCCCATGTCATACAACATCAGATATGGGAACTGTGCAGAGGAAGCAGTTACGAAGATTTACTTTTTTTCTACCTAATGTACTATACAAAAATCTGGCCTTAGTAATGTTTTATTGACAGAGAAAAAAGACAAAAGGAAAGAACAAAATCCTGTGACTGAACTTCAGGAGCTGAAAGGCTGCATATATTTAAGCTTAATTGAAGCAGTGTAGCAAGTTGCCATGAATGCGTTTCACTGAGCAACTTTGACAACAACTGATATGACAGAAAGCTTATACAATGATGCTTCTTGTGTGCCTATCTATTATCAACCTCTCATTTCTATGAACTGAACTGATTTACAGGGTACAAGCTTCTAAAACTTATGAATAGAATGTATATGAGAAGAACCATGCTGAAAGCACTTCTCCCTAATAGATTATAAATAGGGTGGATAGAGTACAATGTTGCCTTGTAAAATAATAATATTTTCAGATTGGGTTAATTAGCTATTTTTGTGATACAAAAAAATGGTCTTCAAGAAGACTTTATTGGGTTTCAACGATATATATGAAAATATTTATGATTTCTGTCACTTTTGTATGCAGAAATTAGTTGAAGCAGTTTTAGACTTGGAAATATGCCATTGGTATTCCTTGGCCTTTTTGGAAACATTCAGCCAAACTTTATGAATAACAAATGCTTACCTTGCAATTAAACTCTACTCTGATGTCATGTCATACAGTAAAAGATGTAATTTAAAGACCAAGCCGGTCTCATTAGAAGGCAACAGAAAGGCAAAGCTTCCAAATTTTGGCAATTCTCTACAAATGTGAAAACCATTCATGTTATTGTTAATAATTTTTCATTTGCAAGTAGGATTGAAGAGGAAATTTGGACAGAATTAAATGTAATAATTACATCTTCAGGAAAAAATATTGGTCAGCATTTTGAAAAGACACAGGGAAAAGTGGAAATGGAAAGGAAAGGTTATGTCAGATGCTCTCTGATCATTATAGGAACTTATGCAGCTAATCAGACATCTGGATTACATATACAGAGGGGCAGAAGTAACCCTCACACATCATCTTGTTTCCTGATACACAGGTATCACTTTTGCTTTATCTGAAGCGAGCATTATGTACCTATCTCTGCTGCTTGTGTTAAGGTCTTTGAATAAGGATGCTTGTCACAACAAAGTGAATGAGCTGGCTTTCACCAGGACATTAGAAATATATGGCCTCTAGGTTCCTTTCAAAATAATATGACTAGTTCTGACTTTAAAAGCAGGATGGGGCAAGAAATGTTTTGATAGAGCACAAAGAGATCAGAAAAAGTTATTTCTTTAGCTTAGAATCAGAAAATATTGAAATCCAGATAACATGAGGAATATATAATATTTATATGGCACTATCATCTAAAGTCATACATGTGAATGAACACTGAACATCTTCAATTGCAGATAGACATTCATAAACAGTGAAGCAATTGTACCTTGGGTAATTTTTTAGAAAATACTATAATCAAATCAATGAGCAAAATCAAATCTCTGGAAGAAAGATTATCTGCAAGTCTATGACTCCATATCAGATTATGTGTCATCTTTTGTAGGAAGCTTTTCTGCTAAAAATTGCTAAACACTCCACACACATCATTGGATTTACCTTCTGACTAATGAGATAGCCAAGCACTAATCTAATTTGCAGATTTGGAAATGGAGAAGCTAAGTGCCTCCCAATGTCATACAGTAAGTCTTGTTAACAGTGTAAAGAAGAGAGGCTACAACTTCTGACTTACTTTCCCTGTTCTTTAAAGTTCAAACTGTTAACTTTCCTTCATCTTCTCACCTGTTTGCAAACAGCAAAAGGAAAGGAGAAGTACATGACTGGAATTGTTGTAGGAGCCCATACTAACAGGTGCTGGAATAGTCTGTGTATTCATGTTTAGCGAGCAGACTGGATTTTAGCTGCCAGAAGTAAAATTGTGTAATATGAAACTCTTTTTCATTGATCTGTATTTCCTTATGTAGTCTATGTCTGATATAAGAGTAACCAAGTCTTGAATGGACAAAGTGCAAGTATGAAAAATGTAGAATCATAGAATCCTAGAATAGTTCGAGCTGAATGGAACTTTCAAGGTAATTTCACCCAAACTGCCTGGAATGAGGAGTGTATTTTTTAACTACATCAGGCTCAATTCAAGCTGACTTTGAATGATTCTGGGGAGGGGGATCTGCCACCTCTCTGGACAACTATTCTATTGCTTCACCATCCTCATTTTTAAAAAAGTACCTCCTTGTATCTAGTCGGAATCTACCCTCAATTAGTTTAAAACCATTGCCTCATGTTTTATTGCAACAGGCCCTAATGAATGTTTGTTCCCCTTAGGCATTAGAAGGCTGCAATAATATCTTGGAGCCTTTTCTTCTCCAGGCTGAACAACTCCAACTCTTTCAACTTGTCTTCATAGGTGAGGTGTTGTATCCCTGTGATCATCTTTGTGGCCCTTGTTGGGACCTCCTCCAACACATCTATGTCTTTGCTGTGCTGAGAACTTCAGAACTGTCTTGCCTTTCCAGTTTTCTTTGCTTTAGTTACACTGAACTTTCATCTGCTCTTGTCCTCTCTGATTTATTTAACTTTGGAGTAAATTGACTGCATTGTAGCATTTTTAGGTAATGTCTGTGTAATAAAGAAGTAATATGGTCCCTAAAATTTCATACAAGAAATATATGTGGCAAAGCATCTTAAAGCCAAAACTTGTTCCAAGAAGTTATTTTACCATATTAACACTGGTCAAAACCTTATGTTTCTGGCTCAAGGTTAGAAGAGAAGAGTGAATAGCCCAACAGCATGCTGGGTCATTTTGGTTTGAAATTGTGGAAAGCAAAAATTTTTTCATTAACATGAAATTGTCCTTAATAATCTTGATGGGAGATTTTCTGGCTACTCAAGAAACAGAGATGGGAAAATAATGAAGATGAGTAAATGGAGTTCAGGTTTTAAGGTTACAATAAAACATAAAGTTAATTTATCTAGTTCCAGGGTTAATTGTAAGGCTTCAGTACAGTTCTGAAGCTAATGGGCCAAATTATTTTTTAATGTGAGCAGAAAAAAGTTTGAAAGAATATGAAAGACAGTTGCATTAACATCTCCTTGAGACTGGAGGGTAACTCCAAAGATATTATATAGAAAAATATTGTGCATAAGTGATTTACAAGGAGGAAAAAAACCACTTTCCCTGGGAAAACTGAATTTCTTCCACCCTTAGGCTGTAAATTTGGCAATTTCCCAAACTGCCAATTGTCTTTTTACATCCTCTTGTCCCCAAAGTTCAAGCAGCGGTGTTAAAATAGGCAGTACTTTATTATGTACTGTTTTATTGACTGAGTGGTGAATGTATTCCTAGCATTGTACAAACAAGTAAGAGGACACAGAGCTTACCCCAAGGACCTTGCAATGTAGGTCAGACAAAAGCAAACCAGCTTAGGAACATTAAAAACTGACTGACAGGATATACCCCAAGTGTTGAGAAAGTGTAGAAATCTTTACAGAGGTTAAAATTAGATTTTTTTTTTTTTTGAGATGGTGGTGGTAATACATTAAGGAGTGATTCGAGGGAGATTGATGAACTAGATAATATAAAAGAGAGTTGGTACCATGTCTGCAGAGACTTGATCCAGTTTACAGTAGTTGAACCTATAAAGTGCTATGAGTTTCGGGCATGGGGGATCAACAGACAAGAGGGTGATAATGCAAAAGCTTTTGAAGCAGAATGTCAGAGAAGCAGAAAGTAAATTTGTGCTGTAGATAAAGTAGCAAAATGATGATGAGGCAATTATGATGAAGTAGGATAATTAGCAAGGGCACTCTAGAAGTCTTAAAAATCTATTAATATGGCTGCAATACCAAGTATCACCTCTTGGCTCTCAGTTTTCTCTCTGCAAACATGCAACGTAACAAATGGAGATGAAAGAGAAAATATGGGGAAAATAATTTACTTTCAGCAGTTTTATCTATCTTGTCTTTTTAGACACAATGAAATTAAATGGAATACTAACATTCATGCAATTTTTTTGTCATGCAATTTTTCAATCTTTTTTTCTAGGCTATATTAGTACAAAACTGTTCTAAACCCATTTACTAATCATCTATTAATAACCGTGTGACATCTGTTAACCAAATCTTTTCAGATATGCTTCTTTTCCCTGCCAAAAATGATCGTTACTGACTTTTACCTAAATAGTGTTCTTTTTTTCAGGCTGTTTTAATTTAATCAGATAAATTTCTTATTGTCATTTAATTTTGAAGCATTAGAAATTCACCATTAGCAAAAGATTTAATAGCAAAGGATAACACATAAGTACTGGTAGGTAGTATTGAGAGAGTTTGTTTAAAGAAATGAGATTAACCCCCTGCAGAAAAAGGACGTGCAATGTCCACATACAATGTAATCCACATGCAAACCAACTGTTCAAGCAAAATTCAGACCTGGCTAAAATAAAAATTAAGTGGAGAAAGTACAGCTATTTTGTAGCCACATTGTAAGAGAGAGCATAATTTCCTAACATGGGAGAATGGGAGACAGATTTACACTACTAACTCAGTATGAATTTACATACTCCTGAAAATCCCAGAGGAATGATCCACCAAAATCAACTGTCACGTCATGCATGTTTCCTGAGGGCATGTGTGTCCACACCTGCTGGAGACAGTGTTCACCCTGTTGATGGTGATTAACCCCCAGTCCTGATGCACCACACTTCATTGTTGCCCTTATGCTGACCTCCCTATTATCCTTTTCCTTCTTTAATAAAGTACTGATATTTTTAATATGGCTGAAAATAATGAATTAATAGATATATCTGCTTTGTGCCTGAGAGTATTAAAGACAGTATTAGTGAGGTTGATAACAGTCTGAGTCTGACTATAAAAAACACTTTGCTCTTCAGGTATGCTAGAGTATAGACTGTGTTGGGTCTCTGGATGCCTTGGATGACCCATATTTGATATGGAGTCATTATGACACAGATGGGAAGCACTACATCAAACTCACGGTTTTTACTGTCTTCATTGCTGCCAAAAGAGCAAGGAAAATTGATCCTACTGCTGTTGATTGGTGAGTTACTCCTTTTTTCCTCTTGAAGCACAAAACTGGTGAAGTAGCTGTCACCCTGGCCTGTGTCAGCACTCTGCAATGCAGTGTGCAGAGGTGTTTTGTAAGGCAGCTGCTTCTTTGCCAATGCTGCAGATTTCAGATTTACTTCACCCCAGCTGTTGCCTCTCCTTCCTCAACCAATATCAGTAGAAGCAGAAAAGAAGCTTGAACACAACTTTAATAACTGATGGTGCCTGCCACTGCATTGTCATTACAGGTTGGAGCGAAAGAAAAGTTCTTGCTCTAAAAGAGACACAAGCAGCAGATTTAGTAGAACCCCAGAGGCAGTGCTGAATCCTTCCCTCTTGCTGTGATAGAGATTGTAAAGTTAAGTGAGACACTGGAATTAGATCTTCTGTAAGGCTTTGTATTCCCCTTAGCTCTTTGACATGTATGAAAAGCTCTCAGAACATCCTGTCCTTTACCCTAATTATAGACTAAGAGGGATAAGACCTGCTTTAAAATTGCTTGTTTGCATCAAAATGCAAATGTTTTGCAGTCTTCCTCAACCAGTAAATGTGAGCTATGACTCCTTTCCATATGATCTCCTTCCCTCTATACCCATTATAATTTGTGCTACAGGTATGGTTGATATTAAATCCCTATTAATACTGCTAAGAGGTTTATCAGGCACTTAGATAAGAGGCCACAGAGGATTTTCCATACAACTAGCCCTATTACAAAAACACACTCTATGTGAGCTTTGACTGGAGCACTTCTAATTCTCAAGGCATTAAGTGGACTCCAAAATGGCAAAAACTAAGTAACTAGCTAACTAACTGACTAACTAACTATATATGAAATTCAAATACATGGGAAACTGACTCACACATCAAAATCCTGTCTTGAGCACCTAAGAACACGACACAAAAAGAAAACCAAGTGCCAAAGATCAACATTCTGCTTTCACTTATGTAAATGAACCTTTGCTGTTTTTTCTCAAGCACTGTGGGAAGAGATGCAGCTGAAATATAGCATTTTTCAATTCCTTTGAATTTTCTGTTAAATCTTTTACTGATACACTCAGTCTCATAAGGAGAAAAATCACATGAAACAAGAATTTGATTAAGTAATTTTTAGGACCTTTTTCACTTTTTCTGTCTTACTATTATAATTACTACTGACTGTGTTGGGATTTTCTTCTGTCATTATTGAAATAGAGAAGACAGCAATGAGACCACCTCATCAGCCAAATAAAAAATTTTGACATCAATTTATGTCATTAAAAGCTGTTCTCAATTGTGAAATCCTTTAGTAATGGCAAAATATAAACATATATAAAAAAGAAACAATAATAAACTCTGGTGATGATACCAAACAGAAATGAAGGGTGGAGACTGATGGGAACAGGCAGACATGTCAGAAAAATATGTTCTGAAATGACAATATTGCAGCATGGCTGAGAAGATGGGGTACAAAGTGGGTGAAAGTGAAGACTAACAAAAGGTGTATTAAAAGGGCTAAGGAGAAATTAGGATATTAAGAGATTAAAAAGCTTGATGAGAATGGGAGAAACATGAAATAAAATTGTAAGATTTAGGAGAACACTGCACAGATATTTTTGCTTGTGTTACCCAGCAGGGGGCAAAAATCAGTGCTAGGAATTGACTAGACCAATAAACAAAAAATATCCAGAACCTTGTTCAGAAACAGGTTTAAGATTTTAGATGTAAAGCAATCATTTTGAGAAACTAACCATATATATGGAAGTCACATTGCAACACATCAATTGCCAGAGATTCTAGAAAACTCTGGGGCTTACACATACACACATGACAGGAAACTCTAAGCTGAATTTCTTTGATATGATGTTTATGTGAAGGTTTAAGAAACTGTGCCCAGTAAAAAACTTTTAGTTTGAATAATTTAATTTATTCTTTCTTGCATCTTTTATCAGTTCTGCCTTCTGTTTTTCCTCATCAATATATTCAATTTTAAGTAGAAAGTGAAACCTTATTAAATGCACCTTCAAAAATATACATCACATTTCCCTTCCCATGATCAGAGCATATAGGATTACTCCTGTAGGACAATGCTAGCAGAGTCCTTCAGAAAGATTAGAAGTCACACTAAACTGTGCAAAAGACATTTCAACCTCTTTTCTACAGTACTAGAGAATGACTTAACAATTCAACAATCTTATTTCAGAGAATATTAGACTGTATATAAGTAGGTGTTAGTGAAAATATAGTTTCAGTGAATGCTAACAGGAAATAAAGAATTGAGTGTATGCGATTGTCCAAATCTGAGCGTTTGTCCTCTCAACTTGAAGCCTGCCTCTTCCTAGATGCAAGTTACATGGGCTAGTTTTAAATTTTGAAAATGCCTGGGCTAAACAGAACTGGCATATCTGGTTTAATGCAGAGTCATAAGGCAGGGTAAATTAGGGGCTTAAATATGCATGCTGTTTCTGCACATATGCTGCTTAGAGCATGTGGAGGCTGGGAAAACTGCAGGGACTTTTCTTCCAGAAAGAGAAGCTGGCACCTAAAGAAGGGTTCCCAAAAAGAAGCACTCTTTGAAAGACAGGTTGAAGGAAATATCTCAGAAGTGGATGCAGGTCCTGAAGATGACGTAGATGCATAAAGCTGAATATCAGAGGATGCCCTAGGATGTTGGCTGATGATGCCCAGGATGGGTAGCTCTGAGCAGTGTCTGAGGTCAAACAAGTAAAGTGTCCATTCCTTGTTGGATCTCAAGAATCTGAAGTTTTTGAGCTTTCTGTGCTACCTGAAACAGACCCCCTTGAGAACACTGCTCTGGACCTGAAACTTTGGAGAAGACTTGTAAATATGAATGATAAGTTAGAAATCACAAATGTGTAGTGGGTTAGATGTGTGTATTTTCACTGGGTGATAGGTTTAAATTTGAGGTTCTTACAGTATAGTAGTAGTTAGGGGACAAGATGGAGAATTTTGGGTGGTGTCTTTCCTTCTTGTTCATCTTCTCTTCCTTTTCTTCATGGAACTTAGGTAGTTATCTTTTGGATTGGTCAGCCTAAAGTCACTCTAAGGGTCATGGGAATCTATTATTGGGTCAAAAGTATAAATAATATAGGTGTTAAACTGTTATTGGTCTGTTTAGCTTTAAAAGGCCTTGAAACAGTCTCAGCTGTAGCCATTTTTCCTACTTCTAGCAAGCAGCTAGAGGTATTGTTGTACTTTCTGTAATTTCTGTTAAGATATAATAAACGTCCAAGTCCAAACACGAGAAATTGTCTCAAGTGCCTTTCTAATAATCCTGGCTCCGAACAGAAACAGACGAGTCTGATGACAAATCACTAATTAGTGGTGCAAGCCCAGCACACTCCGACAATTCCTCACACATATTCGCTTCTAGACCCTTCACCATCCTTGTTGTCTTCCTTTGGATGCTCTCTAAAAGTTTTATGTCTTATATTGTGGTATGCAAAACTACACACAGGATTTGAGATGAGGCCACACCAGCACAGAGAAGTTGTATTGCAGTAAAGCATAAAAAGAAAATAATGATAAGGCTTTAAGAAGCAAATATTGTGAGGGAAAAGCATTACAGAGATTCTTTTGGCTCAAACTACTGGGATAGTTCAATAGAAGTTATCTATGGACTGTATTAGCTATAATTACAGATGAGAAAAACACCAAACATCAATCTTCAAGAACACTTGGGTTGAATGTTTGCCAATGAAATATCTAAAAAACTAACAGCAGATATATATGACAAAAGTCAACTTGATGATAAAGTGTCCAAATTGAACTGGGAATTTAACTAGTCCTGTGCAGGGGGAGTATGTCTTGATAATACTAAGGAAAACTTCACCTCACGACCAAATCAGTTCAAAGCTGGTATGCAAGCAAGAAATGTAGTTAGGCATCAATGACTACATTTCTGATCCTTTAGATTGCAGCCTGATTTTGCCACGGACTTTGTAATTTAAGTGCTTTATTTTACTCTTGCAGAACACCATAAATGTCCATAGTAACTGGGAGCAATGATGCTTTTTGAACTATGCTGGAAAGAAAATGGAAATGGATGTTGAACAGGAAGGATGCAGAAAGAAGAGCTCAAAAGAAATAAGCAGAATTGATACATGAAAAAGTAAGGTAAAGAAATGGAAAATTTGCAATGGCTATTGTCCCAACAGCCTTCCTTAATATATAATAGTCAGCCAGCCATAGTGTAATATCCCACAAAGTTATCCTGCCTCATTTTTTTTTTATAAAAGTGCAGAATGGAATGACCACTGACATGAGAATAAATTGACCAGGGATTCTGTGTATCCATCTCTGTAATGTAGAAAGAGCAGCTTAGTAAAGTGTAAGGGGAAAAAAAAGATTTGAAAGGAATATTTATCAAACCTAATGGATTGATTCAATTTGAACTCCTCATTTTTTTCAGTAAATTCCCTCTGATTCAAAATGTTATATACCACATGTTGCTTACTCTACAACAAACAATCAATTGCTTTGCAGCCATATAAATGTGTATTACTGAGTTAAGCATGGCTAATAAACCTTTGCTTATTAATACTACTGTTATTGTCTAAGACCTGTAACCCCTTCTAAGACATTTGGTTAATATATCAAGGTGCTGTACACTTGAAGTTTTGCTTTCCTGATATACTTGCATCTTTATTTAACCTCGTGTCTGTGATTAATGGAATGTGCTATTTCTGTTTTACTGTAATGGATGGCTATGTTGGAGCAATGCACAACTTAGTAATAACATCTCATTCCATAGAAGACATTATAACAAAAATTCATAGATTAACCAGAGCTGACAAATGCATTTTACCCTGTATTTATCTCTCTCTTTCTCTTTGACATCTCTTTATAGCCTAAGTGGCTTTCCCTGTAAAATCCCACTGATATCACTTCTTCTCAAAAGTTCACTTTCAACTACCCCAGGGATTACTTTACCCCAAGAACTGAGTTGGCGTATTCACAGACTGTATATGAAAGTGCAGATACAAATGTGCAATTCCTCCATTTAGAAGCCAATTGTGTACTTCAAAGGAATAAGAAAAGTATGTCATATCCCTTGGTTACTAAAATGTTAAAGCATTTTTTATCCTGAAATGAAAGAATTATTGAAATCCTTTTGCTGACATATATCAAGCATTACAAAAAGATAATGTGACTTGCAATTTTTGCAATAGTGGGCTAATTCATGTAGTTACATGAATATAGAGAGGACCACAAGACTGAAGATTAAGATGCATCCTGAATTCACTTATGAATTTATCTGTTGCTGTGCTTATAATTAAAAGAGTAAACACATTAGAAAAAATATTTATGACTATAGAAGGTATTTTTAATGTCCTAAAAGAAAATACTTCTAAGTCAAATATAAAATGCTTAACTGATCCAAATTATATAAAAGTTAAATTCTTGTCATCCAACCTCAAATTAATACCATATAACTAGAATAAATTCAGGAAAGGATTATCAGAAAAAGAAGGAATTTCTTATGTAATTTAAACAAGATTTTTTTGTTTTATGCTTTATAAGATTTTACATAATTTCTCATTCAGGAAATACATATCTATTGAAATGTAATCCATGCTGCCTAAAAGGTATGACAAACATGACTAAAGAATGATGATTTTACATTTCTAGCAACATAATGAGCTTCAAAAATAATAATAAGCAGTAGGCTTAGTATAAATAAAAGGAAGTACTTTCCCATATAACCACAGGACATAACTGGGAATCTGATTGTCAGAGGAACTGGGTGGGTGCAAGGGGAGGGGGGGACACACTACAAATGAGTTCAGAAATAGATTTGGCAAATTAATGAAAAATAGATCCTTGGGAACTATAAACGAAAACATCTTGCATAAAACCTCGGGAATGAGAAGTTCCTAAGATGGAGATTGGAAAGTAAAAGGAAATATCAAGGGGAACACTATCCTGTAAGGAATTAAGAACCCTTTACAATTTCCTATATGATTAACAACTGCCATTGGTGTCATTAGAAAAATTATACTTGTCTAGGGAAACCCTGTATTGACCCTACATTGTCATTCTTCAGTGATTCCTCCCACTTTCTGTTGCACCTATGTTTTGTATCTTGTTCCACTTCAAATTTTATCAGTAAAGAATTTTTGCTTAGTGCCACAGTTGTTCTTGGAAATCATTCTACAATGACCACAGTATCTATAGCATCAAATATTTGTAGAGCATGATTTAATAGAGCATCCTACATCAAAAATATGTAACTTTTTTAAAGCAAATGGAAGATCAAGATACTAAACAGGTTTTGGACATCTAAGGATAGAGCAATATATATAATAATGCATTCTTCAGGTCTTTTTTGTAGGAACAGGTCCAGGCTTTGTGTCAAAAGAACAGTGTGATTGTCAAAATCAGTTTAGACTGTGTTAATGCAGATCTATTTATTCCTCAGAATTTGCTTGAAACTTAATGCTTTTTGAGAGTTGTATTTGTCCTTTTGATTATACTCAACATCATTTGCAAGTGTAAATATTATTCGAAAACACTCTGACTGAAAAATCTTTGATATTGATTATTGTTAAATTAATGCGACAATTAACATGGAAATACTATGAAATTGCTTCAAGATTTTTGAAGATTTTTAAACAGTCTTAACTGTTATCTAAAGGTCACAATTGCTTAGTTAGAAACTACCAACAATTTGCTTATCATGGTAACAAGCAATATGGGATGTTCTTTAAAGGATTTAAAAAGCTGTCAAGGATTGCAAATTTTTTATGATGTTTTAAGTTTTCTTGTGAAAGAGATATAGCATTAAGTTGCCTGCCTTTAAAATTAAATCAATTTGATTGGTGTACTCCCATTACTATCATTTCTATTCTAACATGTGCTATATTTGATAATCCAATGGCCTCAGGAAATGTACACAGCACTCACTTCTGTTGTTGAGACAGCATGTGATAATGTTCTCTGGAGTGTGAAATTTTCTAATAGAGCCTGCCAGAATATAAACTTGCTTGGATATTGTCACAACTCTAAGTGTAAGTAGAGGTTTTTTGGCTATTGCTATTGATGTCCAAAATTTTCCTAGGTTTATTACAAATAAAAATATTTCAGAAAATCTCTCTAATGTACTCTGAGCTTCTGTTTTGTGGCAAATGTGACCACCTCAGAAATACATCTTT
Organism: Toxostoma redivivum; assembly: GCA_013397375.1. Lineage (NCBI taxonomy): Eukaryota > Metazoa > Chordata > Aves > Passeriformes > Mimidae > Toxostoma > Toxostoma redivivum. Next base: position 374,367 of record VXBI01001940.1, read on the forward strand.
CTTCTAGGGTTAAAGCACAAAAATATGCCAGCTATTAATTAGGAATCAAGGTGCATATAAAATTACAGTGTCAACATTTGAGTCTTTAGATGTCTTCAGGTTTCTTCAAACTTGTAATTTGAATAAAATTTATTACATGCTTCATAAAGAATGTTAATGTACACCATTCTCCAGTGTTTTGTAAATTAGCCATTGATGCAAAACAAACATATAGATTAAAGATATTACTAATGCAAAGCAGTCTTTTCGTGGGCAAAAATCTGTGCAAATATTTTTGTCATGAGAGATAAATCAATGAAAGGCAAGAGGTATGATTCTTTAAATGATGCTTCAGAACAACTGAAAACTATGTTTGATCAACAGTGATTTAAAGGCATATGTACCAGATACCTGCAGGACATCTCATAGGATTTTTTTTTAATTGACTGAATGTTAAAAACTATTCATCTCAGTTCTAAAGGCTGGCCTTTCTAAGGTGGGTCTGAGGAAGACACACGTGCTCTCAAGTATTTTCCTACATGTTTCTGTTTTAACTCTGATGGAGATTAGCGATTCTTATCTACAGGGCTTAAGAAAAACATTCGAGTAGTCATTTGTTTACCTAGTGCCACTGTTAGAGTGAATCCAACATCCTTTATGTTTTATCTGTTTAACAAATGTCTTCCCAATGCATTTGGATGTAGCACAATTCTTGACAACCTTTTAAGAATAAATACCTGAGATTAACCTGTTTGTTCTTCCATCAAAAATATTCTGAATTCTTATTTTCTTTTAAACAATTAGCATACTATTAATGCAAAGTTTAACTAGTGCCTTATTTCCCTGACTTACTAATTAAAGAAAGGCTCAACACTACACAGAAGCCTTTCAGTTCTACTTCATGAATAAATGAACAATGTCTTTCAGAAAAACCCAAGCCTCGCGCTTTGGTATAATGATTTCAGTGAATATACTGTCACTACTGATGGCATAGATGATTACAAAGTTTTTTTTTCAAGATACATAAAAAGCGGTTTTTGGTTCATGATCTCTCAGCAGCTAGGATTTAAGGTCCCTTCCTGTATATTTGCTTCATGCATGGCTGACTTTGAAGGTTTTTTTCTGTATGATATTAAAGAGCAAATGTTGCTGTAATTTTATTTGGTTTTTTTTCAGATTACATAAACTAGATACTATGTGAGTGAGAGAGGCTGTGTTTTTGAGTTAAAAGCTTTCACCTGGCATAAACAAATGACAATGTCACTCCTCCTGGCTGGAAAGACTAATAAAGGATAATAGTTTTCCAAAAACACTGCATTTGTTTTCAAATAAAGAAACACATTGAGACATTTATAAGTTGGGGAAGAACATTCATATAATTCACGTAAGAATTATAACTTCAAATGGCATCTTTGCATCACATATAATACATCTAATCAAAGCATAAATCTTGGAATGATTTTTTTTAAAAGGATATAGATAAATATGGATATTTAAGAGTGAGAACATTTTACATAAGTGAAGGAAGTAGCAATGTTAAGCAGCTGTTAACAATATCTATTTGCTCTAACAGATCTAACTGTGACAAAAGGCAAACTGATTACTTCACCTACCGGCCAAATGCCCCATTCTGTACAACACTGGAATCAGTCTAAGTGAAGCTAAAATCTCATAAATGAACACTGGCCTAATTCTCAGTCATCATGATAAACACATCATTATGCCTTGCCTGAAAAAGAATAAATTAGACCAAAAAAAATCTAAAGTCCTAATTTAATACACAGAATAAACAGAAAATACCAAGTCCTGATTATATCAGTGCAGCTGTGTATAGTCTTATTAATGTAGGGAGGATTGTCTAAGAATATGAGTGACACAAAGGACAATATTTGTTAGACTAAATGATGTAACTGGAAAATCCCAAATGCTCCATGACACAGGTTTTCTGACTTGTTTACCAAGAAATTCAAGCAATACGCAGGATCTGAGGAGATTCAAGCTCTCAACTTCATTTCCAACTTGCTGTCTTTTTATTGAGATATATTATAATGCAGACATAGCACTGAAAGCTCTATTTTGACAATGTACTACATTTCCATCCCTTAGAGAAACATGTGGAGTCATTGCCCTCTCTGATTCACCCCTTGATGTGAATCAAATATTTACATAGGTTAATGCTCTATGACTAGCTAGTTCCTTTAAGTGACCTGTCTACAAAGCAGATTGTTCACCCTTTTCCTTATCAACATTTGAGCTCAGTTTTGGGATGGCGTGTTTGTGTAAACTGACATCTAGATATGAAGTTTTCTTTTAACACATGAACCTTAAAAGTGTCTGGTTTGCTCCAATCTCCCAAGAGGAGAGAGAGACAAGAGGAAATTACCTCTGACACTTAAGAGTGGGGTTTGGTTTCATTCTTTCTTCCAGACACAAGAAAGCTCAAGACATGTGACTCAGGTATTTTTTCTTGGCTTCCTCATTCATGATCACAGAATCACAGAATATGCTGAGCGGTAAGAGACCCACTATGTTCATCAATGTGATGATGGAAAATGTGAGTTTTACTTTGAGCTTCAAAGTGTCTGATTTCTTGTGAAGAAGGAAAACTTTCCTGCTCAAAACAGCTGCTGAGGGAAAGCAGAGAAATCTGATTTCCCTTGCATCTGCTCCCCAGAGTTGTGTGGTAGCTTCATAGAAGTGTATTTCATCTTTCCCTCTTGGCTATTGTCTTTGCCCTTACACCATCACACTGCATGGATGCAACAGCCATGGATATTTCGATTACCTCCACAGAGGTTTCTCTTTTCTCCTTCAGCGCATTGGCAGCCTTGTTTTCTCAGTAGCAAATGTTGCAATTATGGTGGGTGACTTGTTCTTGTAGGGTCAGACAAATCTTCATCTCATTTTGACCTTTGATGAAATGAATCATGTCAGATATTTCACACATGCCCTTTCCAGATATGTGATGGCAATCTATCTGACAGAGACATGGAGGAAAGGACAAGACAAAATAATAACTGATGCTATCAGCAACAGCAGGAACAGAAGATCACAGATTTTTCATTTTTCGAGCTACATTTTCTGAGACAGAAAACATGTATTGTTTGTATAATACACAAAACCTTTTTCTTTCTGCAGTAAGTTAAGCCACTAAAGGAAAAAAAATACTATATGCAGCAATACACCTTATCTCGCTTTTCTCTTCTTTGTCTGTTGTAACAAAGACTTTCAGTGGTTCCGTTTCTGGAAAATTCATCTGACTTCAATAAGGCAGCATAAAGGTTTCTCAGCAATTATTTAAGAGCATGTTGCTGAGTTCAACCCTGTTGGACATAGCAGCTCTGAAGTTTATGTTTTGTAGAAGCAGTAAAAAAAGCATAAGCATAAACTGAGTACAACATTCTCCCCTTATAACAAAAATTAACATAGATCTGCAAACAATCTGGATTCTTCTGAGGTTCTTCTGAGGAAAGTTTGCCAATAATTTATCCAACAGTGAAACAAATATATTTTTCAATGTCTTGAAGAAAAGGGAGCCAATTTCAGTATAAAACTTATTGACGCAAGTGAGCTTGGTTGAGTCTTGAATTTCTTTTTTTTATTTTCAGAAATAAGCGCAGTGTTGTGAACATGTGAAATACCTCTAACAAAGAAGCTGCCAAGTGTCTATTCAAATAGGCATTTGTATCACCACAATTCCCAATATCGTCTGCCTGCAAGTTGCACACAAAGTGCACATATTTTTCCATGGCATTGTGCTTGCACATATGTGCATTTAAAATTATTCCTATATTAGTGTGGTTACAAGTGGTTACAACACTTTGTGGTAGTTCTTGGGTCTGAGTTTGTTCGTAGCCACATCCCTGCCCTGTAGTGGGGTGAAAGCTGCTGTGCATAGGGCTTTCTCTTGCTGTGCAATAGATTCTTCCTTCTTGCTCCATTTTCTTATTTTCTTGGTAATAAATCTAGACAGCTGACCTAGTGGGCATAGAAACTGGGTTTCTGTCCATCCTGTCTGGAGTTACCTTTTGTATTTAAGATGAGGTTTCATTTTCAAAAACTCCTTCATTTTAGAAAAGATAAAACTTTTTGGTCCTGTAATCCAAGTGGAGAGACTAAATTTCTCTTTATGGAAGAAATTGAGGAAGATGAAAGGACACAGTTTAGACGCTACAATCATTATGTGTGTCATTAGGTCTTTTACTGTCTTCATCAGTACCTGGTAAAAGTCCTCCTTTCTAGTTTTAAAACCATGGCCTTAGTTAATGCATAATAAAAGTGATCTCTGGATGATTGTGTAGTTTGGAAATACAATGGTATGTAAATTCACTAAAACTCCATTTGAAGACTTCAGGATCAGATAAGTTTTTTTCTTCAGTATCTTGAAAACAATGCTTGTTTCAAGCAACTAAATAATATAAATTTTTGAACAGAACTAAATCCAAAGTATAAACGAAATACATAGATTAATAAATAATAAAAATCTATTTATTATGAGCACTTTATGCTCACCAAAATATTTCTGAAATTGTTTTCTGTGAACTCATCTTAACTATAATATCTGGTATGGGCCTTTTGCAAATTTCATTAAGATTCCTAGTGTTCCCATTCCTAATCTCAGATTGATAACAGTATTTCATCTGGAAAGAATATTATACAACATCTTCTTGCTGAAAACAGGTGATTAATTTGTCCAATGTCATAAAGGAAGTCAAAGGAAAAGCCAAAAGAAAACTGACTTTATTACCTGCCTCTATTGCTTACCTTACAAAATTCTGACTCTATTACTTACCTTTATTAATTAAGGCATATATCTATGCAAACATTAAAAAGTTTACTTGGATACTATCTCAGGGCTGAATATCTATTGATTCAAGATTTTGCTTCCTCACAAGAAATAGAGGTTATATTTTGAACCAATGAAATTATTTTATTATTTTAAACTGCTTTAAATACTTTAATGAAGTTATTTTACAGGTTCAGTTGACAATGTTTTTATACCCAAACACTGAAGGGGAGGTCCTATAGAAAATGGCCAATTGCACAGAAATGTACCTTTATATGTGTAGAATAAAAAATATGAATAATGCAGAAACGCAGTATTATGTTATTGTTATAGTTCTCATATGGTCATTGTATCTTTAAGGTTTGAAAAGGCTTCCAGGATCATTGAGTCCAACTTTTGACTGAACACCACCAGGTCAACTAAATCAAAGCACTGAGTGCCATGTCCAATCATTTCTTGAAGACATCCAGGGATGGTGACCCAATCACTTTTCTGGGCAGCCCATTCCAGGGCTTCACTACCCTATCAGTGAGAAAATCCTTCATAGTCATAACTAGACATGTGAAATACATAAACAGTGCCAGCATAATCACTTCTATGAAAAAAAAAAAAAAGTACAGTGTTGAAATAGGTACTGTGCTTTATTTTTAAAATTTTATAAATTGCATAGATTATTTGACTGCAGAGAAGGATATTTAATCAATTTCAATAAGCATTTAATAGGAAAAGAAAAAAGCTGTTTAGTTGTGGAATGAACTCTCAAAATCAGATCAAGAAACATACCTCTCTTCTCCTGGGGTATAAAAGATTTTTGTCAGAACAGAGTATGCTAAAGGCATTGCTAAAACTAGAAGTATAAACTATAAATCCTGTGTGGAAGAACTGACCTCAATTCTGTTTCTTCAAAGTAGGAAATACCATGGGAAATGTGGGAGAGGAATAAGCTCACTACAAACTGGTAAATGTGAAATAATGAGACATGCAGGAGAGTAATAAGTTAGATTACATATTTCCAAGCTTTGAAATCTCAAAAATATACATTTATATACTCCAAATAATATTCTAAGTAAATGCAGAAATACAAATATTTTCAGCTTTATTCTTCTAAAAAGATAAATTTGTATTGAAAATATTAAGATCGCCATAATATTAATTTGAGACCGTAACTTTTTGTAAAACGAAGTGTGCAGTCAATAAAATTTTAAAATTCCAATATGCTAAACTCTAATTTAAAAAAAAAAAAAAAGTGATTTTGTGACACAGATTTGAAATATCTCACTGCAAGTCATATTCTATGTGGAAAGGGCATAGGATCACATAATTAGTATCTTTTACACTTTTCACTGATATTCTTACTCAATGCCTTTGTAATGGATGACACCTTTCTTTATGGGCGGCCATCATATTCCTTATGTAAGTAGCAATGCTTTTTTCCTACTTCCTCTTTCTCACTTTTTAATCTTCTTCTTACTAAATATGTGCATGTTTCTATTTTTAAACCACAATAGCACAAGCAAGGACATCTGTGACAAATTTACCATAGCCTGATATCTATAGAGTTTGTTTATTAATTAAAGCAGTCCTTTAATTTGTGTACTTTTAGTGAAGTGGAGAGCTTGTATAACATCATTTCACAAGAGATCCCTGAACCCCTTTGCAGAAATTTCTATGCAGATACCTCCATAGCGCCAAAAGAGTTTTAAAATATCACAATTAATACAAAGGATAATGTGGAATATACAACTTCCAGACCCAAGGAAATGACATTACTTCTCTGTCCCTCATAGTAACGTGTTAATACACAAAATTTTCTATACTTTCTGCACAAACATAGCTATAATGATTAGTGATAACAGCAACTATGATCTTTGATAGAAATAAGGAAGCATAGTTCATGAAAATAGATTTATTCTGCACACAGCAATTACTCCTGTTGTCAGCAGTATGAAAATTTACTACTCCAGGAAGTCATAAAGACTCTGGTCCATTCTTACACAACACAGTGTGTGCTGCATCTGAATGAGACTGTCCTTTCCAAGAGCTTCACCCTCACCCTGTACTACACTGTACAAGCTTTCATGTCTGGCATACTACCTGAGGCTTTCATACAGTGCACAGACAAGCCAAGTAGCACACCAGAACTATTTACAATTGCTTCAAGGCTGGAAGTTATTTTCTACCTATGTTAATGAAGGGGGTCATTCTTTGTTTCAGACAATACATTAAGAAGTGTGTTTGGCATGACTGGTATTTCTCTAATGTCCAAATAGCCAATGGAGCAGTTAAATGTTTTGTCATGTCTTTTAGGAAGTATCTAGAAAAGCTGTGAAAATGATGCCTGCTTGTCTCCCAGGTCCATGAATACTCTGTTTGTGAAGGTGAAGAATTGGTGCAATACATCACCAGTTAGAAGAAAAAGGACAACCTTATGCATCACGAAGTCCAGGAACAGTACAAATGATTGAAATTTCTGCAAAACCTTAATGCAATTACTGAAATACTTGGCAACAAGGAAAAAGAAGACATTTTTGAATTTGCAGCTACATTCTGCTAAGGACTTGCAATCTTGCCATATAATTCAATTTTTGTGGTGGTGGGTTCTAGTTCTGACCGGGATAGAGTCAATTTTTATCACAGTAGGTACAAAGCTTTGGATTGTGCAGAAAACAAGGTCAACAACTCAGGATGTTTCCAACGCTGTTGAACAGCTCTTGCAGAAGTCATAGCCCCACCTTGTCTCCCCTATCCTACTTGAGGATATTGAGTGAGGAGCTATGTGGGGCCAAGTTGCTGGCCAAAGTCAAACTATAACATGGGGTGAGAATAAAAATTATCTGACCCCATGATATCACAAGGTGATGACAGCTGCATGAAGTTAATATAACATCCTAACATTGAAGATTTGTACCCAATTTGGACCAAGTTTCAGAAGTATCTTTATTAGCTATGGATGTCATGTCAGCTAATGTAAGTATTTATTGACAGAGTTTCTAGGTTTTAGTACTTTGGTCTTGGTCTGAAATGTCTGTACACATGTGGACCAGCACTTAAAGGAAAAAAGAAATCGTTTCCATTCCTAGCCCAGTGACCATTCCTAGCCCAGTATCCATTCTGTATTACCTTTCTGAAAGTTAATGCATATAGGGAAGTTCAATTGACAGAATCATACAATATCCAGTGTTGGAAGAGACCCACAAGAATCATCCAAGTTCAAGTTCTGTTCCTGTACAGGACAATTTCAAGAATTGCACCATGTGCCTGAGAGTGTTCTACAAATGTTTCTTGAACTCCATTGGTGCTGTGACCACTTCCCTGGGGAACCTGTTCCAGTGCCCAAATATAACATTTTAAAGTACCCACACAGATATACAAAAAGTGATTCTTTGGACTTGAAGTACAAGCATCTATTTCCTTTATTTTGGTGTCAGATGGATACTATATGTTGAACATTCTTAGAATTCCTTTCTGTTCTGACAGACTGAACAACAGAGATTATTGACTGATCTCTTTAAATCACTTATATAGAGACATTTCCTTGCAGTATCCAAGAGATCAAGTCAGAGTATTCTGGTACAATGCTTCATCGAAGTAAATTATAGATTAAACAAATAGAAACTCAAGGTTTTTTTTTCTGGCCTTTTACTAAGGAAATGCATGTTCATTCAGTGAAAGCTTGTCTTTGACCCATTGATTGCTCACCATTTTTTGTAAACATTGTTTACTTTGTTGGGTTTTATAATCAATACAGCACAAGGCAACCATAAATTCACTAAAATTAGGAAGAAAAAAGAAAGAACCTCCTTTTACAGATAAGGCTTTCTAAATCAGTAGTGGCATACAAAATTAGTGATAATAGAGTAGTATTTGGAATTAAGTTCTAGTTTAGTCAAGTTCCATGAAAATACCCTACATTCCACCAACCACAGAGCTTCCTAAATCTCTCAGGCTGGCTGCCTTTTGAATTAATTTCAGGACATGAGCACTCTATTAGAATCTGAGTGATCAAATTGGCCAACTTGTACAAAGATGTGTAGGAGTTTGAGGTGCAGGTTCTGCCTCATTAGAGATATTTCTAATTGATGCACATGAAGGAAAAAACAGAAACCCTTCCTAGAGACACAAAGACTTTTCCACTTTTCCACAGATAGTGCTCATTCACACAGGAATACCTTTGCTGTCTGTTTCTGTTCTCTAGGCATCAGCTTCTGATATATTTGAATGTTCTTCTGATTATACCTTCAATTATTAGAGGTTTGGGTTTTTTTAGTTTATGATGTGTGGTATATTCACAGTTTATCACAAAAGCAACATCCTTTTCCTGAGTTCATATTATTTTTACAGTATACACCCTAATTGTTTTTAACTGCGACCTCTATGAAGTTTCTCACGTTATCAGATTGATTCTGAAGTGTCTTTAATTTACTGCACTAAGACAATATAATGACTATCACTTATTATCAACTTATATTTAGATTTTATCTCACCTTCCCAACAGTAAATCCAGGTGTTGAAATTTAACACCCAGTTAAAGGCAGTACAACCTGAATCATGTATGTTTCAAAAACAGCTGATGAGTTCTTAGTTAAAAATTATTACAGATGATGCATTAAACTTGTAGTCTCTAAACAATACCATTCAATTTCTTTCCTGAACAAAGAAAGCTACGAAATAATGAAAGAGACGTTAAAAAAGGTAAATCTCATATTGGAGCACTAGACTATGTCAGGTTTTCTCAGGGTTGCATATCCAAAAATCTCCAATGATCTCCCATATAGTTCTGCCAGGGGTACACAAACTGGGTGTTATCACTGTATACAATTTGAACAAAGAGACCTCATTAGCTATGACAATTTATATACACTACATCTAACCTATTCTGCCATTCACCAAACATTTAATGCAGTAAAAAGTATGTTAATTTTTTATCATTTCATTGTACTTACTCTCATTTTCATAAAGGTACAAGGATTTTCCATTTTATAAATTCTTTTGCAAAGTATAACAAATTACTTTCATCACAGAATGCCATATTTTTTCCCTATGATTATTATCTTAAACAATCAAGTTGTCTAAACATCTAGTTGAAGAAAACTAGTAAAATAATACACAAATTGCCATTATCAAAAAAGTCCTCAGTAGCTCAAGGAAATATCTCATCTGTGAAAGCCAGTATTCTAAACAAACACATAGATAGCAAACCTGCAAGCCTATAGAAAATTATATTAACATGTTATTCTACTTGCACAGCTTTACAGCTCTGCAAATCATATCACTATGGAGTATTGAAAAATTTCACAACAGCACTGAATTCCATTACAGATTACAGAGCCTTCATTACTGGATTATTGGCCCATTAAAGCTATCAACCTATCATTCTTGAATAATCACCATAAGGATGAGCCTCTGCCCTAAAACATAATGACGTGTATATGCCCTGCAGCAATAATAAAATAACAAATTCATGTACACTAATACAATGAGTACTAAGTGGAGTTGACAACAATAAGTAAAAAGACTGGCATGCCTGTTTAGTATTCCCTAAAGTAATAAGAACAGTAGGTGAAGAATTTGTTTTAGATACACTATACCTTAGGGAAGATATGAAGAAGCAAAAAACTGTCCCACCATCTCTAATGTCCAGCCATGGAGATAAAATGGACTTGTGTCTGTATATTTTTATAATGAATTGGTTTATTCCATACTTTGTATTTTCCCCATTTATTAATAGAAATAACTGGGACACTCACAGAATTGGTACAGGAATTCTGAAAACAGAATGTCTGTGTTTTCCAAGAGAACTGATACTACAGAGCCACTAGCTCTGCACATTTTTATATGAGTCTTCCAAAACACCTTCAATTTAAGCTGAAAAGACTCCCTTGTGGGAAAGAAAGAGTGGCTCATTTCAGTGCTCAATCAGTTCTCGCAATTTCTTCCAAAACTGCCAACAGGAATGCCAATTAATTGGAGCGAAGATTTTGTGATGCACATGAGATCATTATTGTATTTCATACAGGTCAATGACCCACTGTTGGCTAGTAAGACATTACTGATCAAGAAACTTCAAACTGTTATGATTCATCTACCAAGGTCTCTTTTTCTTTTTTTTTTAAAGGGAATTAATAATTTTTCCTTCTTTTCAGATGAAAATTGAATTCTATAGTTGAAGGATACACTTTAGCTGAAATACAAGTTACTGAATTCAGTTTAGATGTAACTGGGTAAAATATAATGACTTGTGGGAAGTGTTCCAACTTTATAATCAGATTGACCCTTGAGGCTCTCAGGTCTGCCAGTCTATGAAGTTTAGCTGAAGCATTCACACTTTTTGAATCTGCCCCACTGTACACTATGGTAAGATTCTTAAAGAAGAGCTCTTAGCTCTGAAACAAGAGAAGGTATCCCAAACCAACTATTTATTACTCCTGCTGTATGGACAGAAGTGCAACCACCCATCATTCTTGAACACAACACATTGTCACCGTAATTATTTTTTTCCTTTTAGTCCCTTTAAAATGAGGGTGAATGGACAGATGAGGAGGGCTGTTACTTCCAGATGTTTTTTCTCAAAGAAATAGCTTGAACACAGCAGGCCTGGTAAGTCCATCTGATGATATTTCAAACTTCCATGCATGTTTATGCTTTCCATTTTCCTGGTTGTAATATATTTTAGGACAATGTAGAAGGAGAATTATTTTTCAGTTTGATAGGCACTGCTACATTGACTACGTGGAGGCTGAAGTGTCTTCAGTGCTTTGAAATCCATAGACTGGCTCCCTGACTAAGCCTCTCCAGGTAGTGAAGAGTTTCTGATTTCTTCTTAATGAAAAGAATAAAGGCAGTAAATAATGCTTTTGTTTTGTTTTGTGATAAATTTGCACTGGCTACAGTCTACTTGTCCTTTACTGTTTTTGAAGAAGAGAGGTATTAAACAAAAAGGGTTTTCACAAAGCAGGTTAAGGGTAAGATGCTGTAGCTGAGACCACACTCAAAAACTGTACATCTGTTAGTAGAGTGAGTACAATGACTAAAACTCCAAAACTGTTAAATTAAGACAGTTCTTACAGTTTCCATGGTTGGATGGAAACTTGTAGTCAAGCAAGTCTAGTTCTTTCTTACTGTAAAATGTTTGCCGATGAATTGTCTGACAGTATTTTTATTTCATTTGGTCAGATGTGATATGGCTGCTGACTACAGCATATGAGTTAAAGATGTAACAGATGGAGAAGATACACTAAAACTTCAAATTTTTGCATATATAAGGCAGTAATACTCCATCTGGGACTTGCTCTGCCTTTGTGCTTCATTGAACACCTCATCAGACTACAGCAGGCATCCCAGCTATCCTGCTTTACAGAGAGACTGTCTCAAACTTCTAAATATCAGGACAAAACTTTTCAAAAAGCCTTTTCCTTGAATGTGTTTAATTACCATGGGAATAGTTTAATATTCTTACCTTCACATTTTCAAACCATACTGAAGAAAATGTTGATGTGCCAAGTCAAGCAGATTATAGGTCCATGCATAATTAGGAACATAAATGTTTAATGAAAAAACCCCCAACTTACTGATGAGAAAAATGGATATTTTTAACTTACAGACACATAACTCTGGGAAACTTAGTTATTAAAATGGCTAATCCCTATAGGAATAACTGTCTTTAACTTCCTTTTGGCTGAAAATTATAAGTGGTATGTAGTGAAAATTACAAATATTCCTCAAATGGTTTTTAAACTTTGCTGTTGCTGCTGCTGACAGTTTGGTATTATTTCTATGATTTCATTACTATTTTTTTAATTACTGTGAATAATTTACCAGTTGTAATACCCAAGCCACTTAAGAGGCACAACTGATAAATTTTTTGCAAATGAAACTACTTACAGTTTCCACTTCAGTGTGTATGTCCAGTGACAGCAGATGGTTGTTATTCAGTAAAAAATACCGCATTTTTAAAATCAGCTCTTAAATACAGCAACCTTGTGGAACCAAATTACTATAGAAAGCATATGGAACAGTAAGTATTTTCTCTCCATTAATTTGATTCATTGCATTGCTTATTTGTTACCAAAATGTACTATAAAATATAAATGAATACTAATACATGTCCATGTGTAGTAACTATAGCACAAGATATGCTGAACATATTTGTGCAAAGAGCATGAAACTAAATCCAAGAGGCATTTAATTAAAAAGAGATTATTCAGACCCAACAACATAGAAAAACAAATTATATCTAGTTGAATTCTGGGACAATATTAGGTCACTTAAATCCTAAACTGAATTCCAAATACAGAGTATTCTGCCTCATCCATCACAGTGAGGGAGGGGGGCTGCAGACTAGGTAGCAACACTTGCTCATCTTAGCAAACAACTGACTAACAAAGGCTATTGCTTTCAGCATGTGCAGTTGTAGGGCTGGGATGGGAAAGCAACAAATGCAGGTACCCTCTTTCCCAAAGGTATTTGTAGGAGAGCACTGCCCTAAATTCTCTCAAGCAGGCTTTGGCTTCAGCTGCTTCACTGCACATCGTCTGACTTCCATCCTTTGCAGTCTGCAATACCTAAGGGGAAAAGAGGGAATCCTGCACACACTGACAGCACTGCAACTCGTCCAGAAAGAATTTTAACTTTGTGTGTTAGAATTTGGCTGGCCTACAACTAACTTCCTCCCTTTGTACAAATGGAGGCATCCAGTGGAATAATTGCATCTAAGGGGTATGTCAGGAATAATGGAGCAAGAGAGGTCTCTTGCATTATACAGGCATGATGCCTCCAGCTATTGACATTTTGGAAACTTTTTCTGGCTTCTTCCCAGGATGATTCTGATACAGTTCAAAGTGAGATCCAGAAATTCAGAGTTGAACACATCCATGTACTTATTGAAGAATGGTATTTTCTCTTTTTAATGTTAATTAGCAAGTGAATAACTGCCGAAGTTCTTGCACAACACCCCAAATCAGCTAGAGATTTTAAGTCATTTCTGCCTATGTCTTTTCTTTTATACAAGCTTTCCAACAAGACCAAACAGCTTTTATAGACCTCTTTTTATTAGAAATCTAACTGTAAAGAGAAACTCTTTTTAGAAAAGAGAAAAAAAATTAGAATGTGAAGAGTGAAAGGAGGAGACTGGGAAACAGATCTTACTCCCTTTGCCAGCCAGTCCTTGAGCAGCAGGTAACTCTAAGTAACCTTTTCATTTAGAGTTGTTTTCATCCAGCAGCCTTTACTTGGGCTGTAATAAACCCTGCAAGCATAACTTTGGCTTTACTCTCAATTGACAATGGTCTGCATAGGTACCTCAGACTGCTTCAACGTGCACTCTGAAGTATTGTCCTCTAAATATTTACAACCATTCCCACAAAGGAGTCAATTCCTTCCAACTTCTTTCAGAAAGTTGTGTTTGACAAAGTGTGCAGCAATCAGGACATGACAAATGGAAGCTTTCTTGCTCTTCAGACTCATCCTGAGAAAGAATCACAATTTGTAAAATAAGAACAAACACATAAAAGAGCTGCTGCAGAATGAAAGATCATCAGTTTTAAAGGGAAATTTGCAGTTTTGCTTTTGAGTGCTGTAATTAATTGCTAAAGTTATAGATAAAAGATGTCTGCACATTCAAAGAAGTTTTATACAGTATTTCCCAAAGCAGGAAGAAGGAGCTTCTTTGCAATCTGACCCTCAGGCTTTATTCAGCCCTTGAAATAAGGGACTGTCATGTGCTTTGGAAGGAGCTGATATATTCACTATTTCTTTGATCTTCAGTATCAGTGCATAGAGACATATTTGAGGGGACAACTGTGGTAGTTTGACCCTGTCTGAATGCCAGGTGCCCACCAAAGCCACTCTATCACTCCCCTTCTCAAACTGCATAAGGGAGAGAAAATATAATGAAAGGCTTATGATAAAGACAGGAATTACTCACAGTCACAGAGCAGGCTGCTCCTTCAGAACTGTGCCCTGTGGAAAAGGGGCCCATACTGGTGGTAAAGAATAGTTAAGTCCTGGAAGAAGTTAGTGGTTGGGGAAGGTGCTTTTAAGATTCATTTTATATGTATTGCTCTGATTTTGACTGATAATAAGTTCATCTAGTTTCCCCAAGTCAAATCTGCTGTGCCCATGATGGTAATCAGTGAGTGATCTCTCCCTGTCCTTAACTCACAAGCCTTTTGTTACATTTTCTCTCCCTCTGTCCAGTTTGAGGAGGAGAGTGACAGAGTTTTTTCAAATGCTTGCAAATGATTCCCCTCTTATAAAGGAACTTTTCACTTGCAGAGGAAGTTTCCACTTAGCTGTTGCCACTGTTCATTTATCTGCCCCATGTGAGAGGGATGGATAAGCCCTCTGAATGTAGCTATGGCTGGACCTTTGAACAGGCAGAAAGCTCAGATACATGGAAGCTGGATTACAGCTATCAACATGACTGCATGTTAGTTTATCAAAAGAAATGGAGAAGAGGTGACATGTCACAAAATAGAAATAAATCAAATAATTCCTAGATTCCAGTGTCTATGATAAAATTAAAATTTCAAAACATCCTTCATAAGTTATTTTAGACCTATTTTTTGTCCACAGAAAACACTTGGAGAGTTAAATTAATTGTTCTCTGATTTATAGTGGATGAGTATTAGAAATACTTGTTTCAACTCTTTTTCTAACATGGGAAGTCTACAGTAGTTCCCCAGGGAATTTTTTATGTTTTGTGCCCTTATTTATAGAATGTCAACTATTGCCTTTGCACCAGGCAAAGGTAATGTGGCAATGCTGTAAATACTGATACTGTAGGCATGAGACTTCATAATTCTGAAAGTCAGCTAAGCTTTTTACTTTGTGTAAGAATTCTATCCTAGGCAGTGATCTCTGACATTTTATATCTTTTTCTTGCATTTATGCAACTGTACTAATATTCTAAGTCTTATTCATATTTCACATCAGCTTTTCCTCATGCACTAGAACATTTCTACCTTGTGCCTTAGCTAAGTTTTTCCCTCTTTCCTATCACCCCTACCTATTTCCCATAATCTCCTAATTACAGTGCTTTTGATGCATGTTACCTGGACCTCAAAACTACATTCTTCTTTCTTCTTTCCTGGTTTGGAGTTATCTAATTCAATCCCAAGCCCTCTTTTCTGCACACCATGATGAATACATAGGATGTATAATCTTTACTAATGTTTTTCTACTTTTCACATCTCTGTTTAGTGTTTGAAAGGTCTGAGAAATTTCACTGGTCTTCTTAAGGAAAGCTAATTTCCCTTTTACCTTCTCCTCTGAGGACTATCATCTACTGGCTGGATTTTATATACTGCCAGAGAAATCTGGAACCTGTGTATGTTAAAGTTAGAGAAGGCACCATTACAGCCAGCCTTTTTTCTGAAATGCAGATCATGTGGCTGTAGTGTCTCAACACAGACCGTTTGTTGCCTCTTAAAACTTTTTCAGCTTTTCAGTTTGCTACTCTTTTGATTAAAATTTCTTGTCACCTCTAGTCTTGTGGGTCCCTTCCAACTCAGGATATCCCATGATTCTATCACTTCTTTTCTGGTCTAAGCCAAAATATCTGTTGCTCTTTATTAAGATCGGTACGTCTCTAGGTCTTTCTCCTCCTTGTAATACACCTCAAAATTTCTGTGTTTCAGTTTCTCTCCCATTTATCTGCCATTTGACTTTGAGAGGTTCATGGGTGTTTATTGTGTGGAATTTGTCATATTTTCTTTTCAACTTGTCACAAATCTAATTATCATTTATTAAGAAACATTTAAACAGACAAATTGGATCGAGAACCACACTATTAGGGTGATGACTCCCATTTGCACTTGGATCCTTTCAAATTTTGTTTGAGGAAAGAAGCTTTAATCACTCCTGATCTCTTGCATCAATTTCCTCATCCTTTATTACAGGTCCAGTATATTTTCCTTTGAACTTTTTGAATAGCTAGGTCTCATAAAACTTCATCCCCTGTTTAATTCCCCTTCACTGTCCACACACATTGTCTACAATGTCCTCCATTATTCATGCACAATTCTCCAGTCAGATTTTTTGAGCAAAACTGGAAATTTGCAGAATCCTAAATATACCTGTCTAAATTCAGACTTCATTGTTGCTTCCTTAATATTGTTTTGTTTTCTTTCTGGAAGATAGCATCTTTCCCTCTTTGCTACTACCTCTTTGCTCTACACTGGGCTGACAGGTTTGACAAACTAAGGAAAGCTGCAGATTGGTGTCCCTCAGGGGTCTGTGCTGGGGTCAGTTCTGTTGAATATTTTTATTGATGACATGGATGAGGGTATTGAGTCTTTCAACAGTCAATCTGCAGATTACACTAAGCTGGGAGCATGTGTTGATCTGTTGGAAGGCAGGAGGTCTCTGCAGAGATACCTAGAATGGTTGGATGGATGGGTAGAGTCCAATAGGATGAGGTTTAATAAATCCAAGTGCCAAGTCCTGCATTTTGGCCACAATAACCCTGCAACATTACAGGCTGGGGACGGTGTGGCTGGACAGTGCCCAGGCAGAAAGGGACCTGGGGGTGCTGGTCGACAGCCCACTGAACATGAGCCAGCAGTGTGCCCTGGTGGCCAAGAAGGCCAATGGCCCCTGGCCTGTGTCAGGAATAGTGTGGCCAGCAGGGACAGGGAGGTCATTGTTCCCCTGTACTCAGCACTGGTGAGGGCACACCTTGGGTGCTGTGTCCAGTTCTGGCTCCTCGGTTTAGGAAGGACATTGAGACACTTGAGTGTGTCCAGAGGAGGTAACAAGGCTGGTGAGGGGCTTGGAACACAAGCCCTGTGAGGAACAGCTGAGGGAGCTGGGGTTGTTCAGCCTGGGGAAAAGGAGACTCAGGGTGACCTTATCACTCTCTACAGCTCCCTGAAAGGTGGTTTTAGTCAGGTGGGGTTGGTCTCTTTCTCCAGGCAGCAGCGACAGAACTAGAAGACACAGTCTTAAGCTGCACCAAGGGAAATATGGGTTGGATATTAGGAAAATGTTTTTTACTGAAAGAGTGATCAGTACTGGAATTGTCTGCTCAGGGAGGTGGTGGAGTCACCATCCCTGGATGTGTTTAAAAAAGATTGGATGTGGCACTGGGTGCCATGGTTTAGTTGAGGTGTTAGGGCATGGGTTGGACCCAATGATCTTGAAGGTCTCTTCCAACCTAGTGATTCTGTGATTCTGTGATTGCAAGAGAATGCATGGGGTAGTGATAAGTGAATTAAGAAAGAAAAACTGCTGTGAGTGATACGTGATTATTAGGATTACAGTTAACAAGCAGAGAAAAATCCAGGGAACATAATGAAATGAGAAGAGTTATGGAAACCAGCTTGCTAGTTTATAATGAGGGAAATGGTTATAATCCTCACCCATCCTATATTACTGTTTACACTAATATAATTGATAGATTGCATCAAGATAGGACATTCCACATGCTATAAATTTCAAGATAATATCTATTAATATTATTATGTACAATACTAGCTAATGCTTGCCAAACCATTACAAAAAAAGCCAATGCAAACTAGTAAAATTCTCTAGAAATCCATATCTATTGCTACTCAATTTTTTATCCTCTTGCTAATGATTACATAATGTGTATGGTACTATGTGGAGCTGTTATTTTTGTTGTTATGTAAAGGTTGCTTTGCTTTATTTCAGTGGTAACGAGTGGAAAATAACATATGAATGTGTGTGTTTGGAGTAATAAAATAAAGAAACAGCTAGCATTATTTCTTATGCTTAAATTTCATCTATCTCTATAAATAAGTTTGGCATAATCAGTGGAGAATCATATTTGAACATTTGTGTGTTTTTAACTTAGTGTTCTGATGATAGTTGCATTCTAAAGACATTCTTCTACTTGTAAGTAAAAGTGGCTAGTTCAGAATCATTCAGACTGTGATGTACAGCACTATAAAACAGTGATCAAAACAGAATACATGTGTTTTCTGCAAGAGGGATCTACTATTTGCTTCTAAGTCAGAAAGCTACAAGGAGTGGCACAATAGCACCCTAAGGGCAAAAGAAAAACCTGATGACAGTGTCCTAGCTTCATTTCAAATACATCAAACATTAATATTGCACAGCTGTTGAATCTGAGTGTTAGATTGTAACATCTGAAAAAAGTTTTTTTTTACTCCGTGAACTAATCTGTTGTTCATTTCCCAGGATTTCAGTTAGATCATATTCAATTCAATTCTTAGAAATACGTGGATGCCTGCTGCATAGCTCTGCACTAAACCTCTGGGTCATCTCATCTTTCCCTATTATAGTTTATTTAAACACATTTCTCCGATTGCTCATTTTATCACTTCTAAAAGGGAGATGTTTGAATCTCCAGATTTTGAGTCTAATTTCACTAGTTTTACTCAGCCCTCAGTGAAGAATCAACTCTACCGTCTTTTCTGACTTCAGAAAATTTCTTAAATGGCTTAAATTGGGATTTATTCTTTTTTTTGGAGAGTTTTGTGTAACTGGATACTCTCTATCCTTTATGGATGATAATCTTGAACAATTCCCTGTGCCTGGATGTCTTATTTTTTCTGACCATATTATCCTGTAGTTAGTTGTATGGTTTTTTTCACATAAATGGTACCAGTACTGGGGAATAAACTGTACCCAGAATTTCTGTCTTCTTCCATTTATCTAGATCTTCTCAAGACTTTTACTCTGTCCTGGAGTTGAAATGCTTTCTACTCTAACTATGCTTTCACACAGTCACTCCAGGGCTGGTCAAGGCTCTTTGGCATCAGTTGAGCAGGAGAAATAGACCCCTTTATTTCCTTCATTTCCTGCTATGCTGAATGATATTATTTGAAAATGACCAGTTTCTTTTACATATTTCATTGGAAGCACCTCAGTGTTAAGTTTAAGGAACATAATTAATGTATTTCACTGTATTCAAATCAGAATCAGGGGTAAAAAAATGAATAAAACTAGACAAAATTGCATAACTGCTTTGGATGCTTAAATAATCCCCTCTGGCAATGCAAGAGAAATATATTGGAGAAATTATGCACTATATTATTAATCTTAAAAAAAATGTAAAATGTGTATTGAAATCTACCATTCCTTTCCTGAAAGATGTTGTAGACTTTAACTGGCAGCTATAGGCTAGAAAGGCAGAACATCTCCTTCATTTGTGAGAATGATAGTCTCATGCTTTACAGAAGGTTGTTAAAATAGAAATGGTTATTATTTAATCTCAGTTTCTGGAGCTTCTGCTAACTCCAAAATGAAAACTCAGAAAAAAAATGCATTTTACCATAAAAAATAAAAGCTGACATTGAATTTGCTGTAATCTGAGAAGTGATTCAGCGTCTTTAGTTGCAAAGAAAAACCTTTAAGTTTTCAACAATAGAATCCCAGCAACAAATGAGGAATTTGTCTATGTGAGGACCTGTCAGATTACAGACCTCTACCCCAGAACTCTGGCAAAATACTTACAGTAAAAGTTTAATCCTAAATAGCCATAAAAGCTGAACAAGAGGTTTTCCTGGTCAGCGAAGAAAAAGAACTCATTCAGTATTTCCTTCCTATCACTATTCTACTGTTACTGACTGCAGTCAATTTTTTTCCTCCTTTGTATTCCCTTTCAGGCCTGCTATTATGAAAAGAGAAATGGTATATTGAAGAAAGAGAATTTAAGTTGATCAAAGTTACTTGAAGCCAAGTAATATTCAAATTATCAAGAAAGAAACCTTAAAAACAAAGAAGAATATAAGTAATAATAATATAGTGGAAAACTAGTATTTAAAAAAAGTGGCACATTTTACTAATCAGTGGAGGGCCACATCAGAAAGCCACTTATGCAGCTAAAGGTAAAACTAAGAAAAATATCTGAATATTGACTCCAACGACATTATTAAAAAAAAAAACTGAAAAAGAAATAGTGAAAAAGACCTGGAAACACCTACCTGATAGATGAACCTGATATCTGAACTGGTTGCCTGAGGATCATCAGAGCCTATCAAGCTTGTTTTTTCATCCCTGACTTTTCATCTTAGCTAATTGCACCAATTGAAGCTTGTGCTATACCAGAAATTAAAGAAGGAGCACAAAAAAATTATTTTCATGGAGAGGTAGATTTTCAAATATCCAGTAAGGTGTAAGCTGTCAGGAGTTTCTCCTGTGATTCAAATATTGACAACACATCTCCCTTCCTCCTGGTTTTAACACACTTCTCTTGCAGTGGACATATTTTAAGGCCTCTAATCTTAACATTGCCAAGAATGTTCATTTTCCAAAGAAAAAAGAATTACACATAGTTGAATCTTTTAAAATTCTTTGAATGTAGTTTTGTGAATTCCTGTGAGTATAGTTTAGGTAGACTTTAATTGTCTTGTCAAAGTCTTGAGAAGTCTAACAAATGAATTAAACATGAATTGAAAGACCAAGTATTGTTATGGATAAAAATCTACCTAGAGAAAAAGAGAGAATAAATTTTTTATTGTGAGAAATGATTAATAGTTGTCTTTCATACAAGAACTGTCCCTGGAAAGCAAGGGAGGAGTGAGACAACAAATGGAAAGATTACTTAGGCTAATCAGGACCAGAAGGAGCTGTGAAGAGCTCCAGAAAGCTATAACCAAATGGGACAATGGGCAACGTGACAAGCAGACAACTATGTGATTTTATCAAAAGGTAAAGTGCATAAGAAAGAGAACTGCAAATCTTTCTTCTCAAAAATGCCTGTCACAAATGAAGAGTTGTGCGTATCAAACTGGAAACAAGTCTACAAGTCAATAGTGAAATCTCATCTGGGCTTTTGGTGACTGTGCTTTAAAAAAGATGCTTCAGAATGAAAGAACCTCACGAAGGGTAAAAATACTGAAGCTAGAAGGGGGAAAAGAGCCTGAAAAGGTTAGGATTATTTGCTTTAGAAAAGAAATGAGTAAGAGAGAATACGAGGAAAACCTACAATACAATCAAATGGTAGGCAAGATGGAGTGAACATACTTATCTTCTTGTTTCATAACATGAGAACATGGAGTCATTCAATTTAGTTCAAAGGCAGAAACTTGAAAGTTTATCTGTATCTCTTCACATATGGTGCGGTTAAACTGTGATACTTCTACTTTCACGAGTTTATTTATGCTAAATTTAATGAGATTCAAAGAGGAATTGAGTATTTATATGATGACCAAGTCAGAGTTCTCCAAATTAGTGATAAATAAAGCTTTGGATGTTAAATCCTTCCTTTAATGGTTTTTATGCTTAAATCAGACTCTAAAAATTAGAAAGGAGCAGGTGACCTATGTAGGGGGACAGATTATACCATAGCTATGCCAACTGCAGAATGCTTGACACAGTCCCTCAAGCTTCTTAGTTCTTCTCTTTTTAAACATAAATTACTATATAAAATACCCACTCAGTTAACACAGTATGGCATTTATTTCTCTTCCATGTTTCTGCATAGTTTAATTGAATATGCAAATTCTAATGTACAATTACTTTAGTTTTTTACAACATTGCATTATGACTCAAATCAGCATGCAACTCAAAGTGAATTCAAAAACAAATAAGAAATGAAGGTAGTTACAAATGCAATCTGAAGTACATGAACAACCACTTTATTTAGCTAGCAAAAAATCTAACGGATGCCTGAGCAGGTTTCCCAAAGGAATAAACAAGCAATTAAAAAGTCAAAATCACAAAAATGTCAGTGGTTATTTTGGCTCTCTTCCGCAGCAGGAGCACTTATTAAATAAACATGAGTCTTCTTTTTATATTTCTGTGGTTTTGCCTTTTCCTTGACTGCTCGTTTCTCCTTTGCCTTTGTGGATTTTTTTTTTTGCTTTTGTTTTGTTTAGTATTGCTTTTTTCTACATTTTTTATTATAACCTGGATATAAGGAATATAAATTGCAAACTGGTGTTTCCAGGTGTTGGAATTACAGTTCTGTGGAAAAAGTCCCCTGAGCACAAAAGCATATAAAAATGTGCTTATTGTGAATCAAAGATTTTTTTTTCACTAAGATAATATAAAATTAACAATAGGATAGGAATTTCAGCTTGTATTCTGAAAAGTTTTTAGCAGCTGTTCTATTAATTTCACGAAGTATCAAGTTCTCAGTGCTGGTTTTTGTAATTTTCCCCAGTTATTCTAAATTTTTTCTTCTAGAGTTGATCCATGAAGTAAAAAGGAACCGATTACACATATTATGGCATTAAATATTGTCTTCTTTGATTCTGCATAAAAAGAATGTTTATGTGAAAATGAACTGTCGAGGAACAAGGTTATTCTTAGTTACATTAAAGAAAATGTTATTTACTTGGCTTGGGTTACAGGAAAATAGTTGAAAAGATTAATGGCTCACCTGCCTCATTGTATAAGCTGATTATGGATTTTGGAGAACTTCCTTCAATAATTATTCATTACTATGTTCCTTTCACCTTTCTCTCAAACACTTGGTGCCAGCTATTGGCAAAAAGAGAATAATGAAATGTATGAATTGCTAGATTTTATTAGCTGTAGCAGGGATTATTATGTTCCCTGTCATGAAATATTTGAAAATACTAATTTTAGTAGAAAATCGCTGTATTTTTCAATGTATAACCACACCAGTTTTTTTCTGAAATCAGAAAACCTTTTAGTCATTAATTATAATGTCTAATACATTTTTAAATAACTCATAAAATCCTGTAAATCTTACAGTAGGACACCTGGTCCCATTTAGGGTTCAGTTGACTATTTGGCAGGAAATATATATCAGTGATCTTTTAAAAGCCATCCTGTCACTCTCTTTAACAATGTCTCTCTCAGCAATCAGTCTGAGTGTTGCCTCCTCTCTTTCCCTTTTAGTTTCATTAACTCCTGGCAGTAGCCAAACTTATTCATAAATGAAAATGAGAAGAGAAGACCTTGATGAGGTTCATTATCTCTGAAAGTGATAATTATGTTTTGATCAGAGGACAAGATGTTGATGCAGCAAATTTTGATAGGTGGAGTCTCAAGCGTAAAATTATATTCCCAGTAACAAATGTCCATGGTGATAGCTTGGAACAAAGCGGAGAGTGAGTAGTAGCTTTCTGAAAGAAAAAAATGTGGTGAAAGAGTCCCGGTGGAAGCATAGTGAGCAAAAAAAGAGCACATAAAACAGGTTGGAAAGATTGCTGTTTTCTCTTTGTAGTGTCACTGGAAATTAAAAGAAAGCTTAAGTGCAGTCAAAACTAAATATCCATTCAAAAATGGTAAAACCTAAAAATGAGATTAGTTACAATGAGTTCAGAGTACTTTATGATCCCTGAAAATTATACAGATTTCAGTCTCGGAAAGAAGAAAGTACAGGAAAAAGTTCTACTTTAGAAAATTCTGCTTTAGTTGTGACACTGTATGGACATTATACCAAGGCTGGTTAAATAGTTAAAAACAGCAATACTCCTGAGTCAGAAAGCTGTGATTAACCTGCCTCATCTGTATAATCCTGTAGAAATGTTGTCATTGTTGTTAAGCACAGCAGCTAGAGTTATTTCAATCCCACTGAAGATATTTGGGCCTACTTTCTCCTTGAAAGACGTCTTATTCCTTGCCCTACCTTGTTGTCTAGGCTTCCTCAATAATTAATGCAGAAAAGAAAACGTTTTTGGAGGACAGTTAACATCACCTGTATTAGGGTCCATCATTGGAGAGAATGAATCAGTCTGTGAAGGCATGTTTTTGGAGGACAGTTAACATCACCTGTATTAGGGTCCATCTTTGGAGAGAATTAATCAGTCTGTGAAGGCATATTATAGTCTAACTACAATAAAATCAGCCTAGATATCTGGTTTAGACAGCACATAACTTTTGAATGCTTAAAATTAATTTGTGTCATTTTGACCCTTGAACTTGAGCACATAGTTTGGATGAAGAGGTTTTGCCCATTTCATCAAAGCCAAGCAAACTTTAGGGATTTGGCTGAGCCTTGAGAAATGAAACAAGCCATGTTCATTTGCAGGATAGCACCACGAGCTTCACTGAGAACACGAAGATTATACAACCCAATATTATGTGGCATAGGGAGCACTAAATAAAAATCTAAGGTGGATAAATCAGGGGAAAGTTATCAGTATCTCTTATCTCTTCTTTCATTACTGGAACTATTTTACAGTCTGTGGTGTATTCCTTGCCAAGCAAAATATTCCCAGTAGACTTTCAAAGGGCTTGATCACATAGACTCATTTCAGATGTAATTCTGTCAGAAAATTCGAGGGTTGAGTCTAGCTCTGGATTAGACACAGACTGATCTTCTGAGGGCAATTTTGACCTGCACTTTTTAAAGGAATTTGGACAAGAAGGGCTAAGACGAAATGCATTAAAGAAATATATTAAGAAGTGACCCTGAAGCAGTTAATTCACAGGCTATGTAAACAAGATTAAAAGTATTCAGTGAGAAATACAGTTTGATTTCAATGTCATTCCTCTTCCTTTGGAGTTTACTTCTGTCCTTATTACATGTATTCAGATGTTGAATGGGAACCTGCAAGCTACTTAAGTTGGAATTTTCATTGAAATCTTGATGCAGAAAATATAAATGGACTACTTGCCTTTCACTTTCTTTAGTTTATTCTATTGTCTACTATAGAAAGAAGAATAAAAATACATTGTATTTAACTTGTGAGTGCTTTGTCAAAATGCTTGTCTTTTATAGGAGGGCTCTTTTACTTTAGTTATTTTGAAATCTAGTAATTGGGAGCCTGAAACATATATTGTAATTATTCTCCCTGCAAAAATGTGAACAGTTAAGGGGTTTCTTTGCCTCCTATTGTATCTACCTTCTCTTGATGTTCATTTTAAAGGGTTTCTTTCTAGGATATATTTTTCAAATATTTCTTCGTAGATTAGGTGTTGAATGTACATTTTTGAAAATCCCATAAGGTTTAGAAAGGTGATATACACATTGTGTGTATATTTAGGAATGTTTGGTGACAAATGGAAGTTGAGGCATTGGAAACCAGTGTACTTAATGGATCAATTTTTAAAAAAAAAAATCAGTAAGCACAAGACTAAATGTTTCATGGCATAACTATCTTCTAAAAAATTGTCAGGTTTCACCGATAAATCCTTTTTTTTTTTATTTCTTTTTCTCTGGAACTTGCTGTTAGATGCACAGTTACAGTAAAGAATACCTGCTTCATTCACTATATTTTTAACTCCAAAGTCTGTTCTTGCTACTGCAGTGTTAAGGTGTCATTCTTTTAACTGGTAACCAGCATTGTTTCATGAGGGAGTGCCTGACTGTGTCTACTGTGCAGAATCTTCTGCAATACAAATGTAAAACCAAATTATGTTCACTATAATAAAAACAGGGAGACTTTATGGATTTATTTTGCATTAGCTCAAAATAGAGACTGTTTTCATCTGTGAAATGTCTGTAGATAGTGAGTTAGTAAGAATAAAATAGTTGTATAACTGTTATTGTTAACTACCCTGTGTTTCTATACTTTTGTGAGCTGCAAAATGCATGCATATCAAACTGACCTCTTGAATGAAGGCACAACACATCCTCTGTACTTGCTTATGACCTATCACATTGGAGCATGAATTCTGCCAAGGGATGCTATCTTTTAATGAAGAAAAAGATTCAAAAAGAGAAAAGAAAGAACAATAAATTGCTATGATAACAGCAGTAAGTATCAAGCTCCCTCATTAATGTAATGGCTGAAAATACCAGTATATGTTCGAGCTTACACACATAATGCTTGTTCATATCTAGCAGATGCTTTTTCAAAACTCTAATCAAGCATATATATCTCTATATATATGTAAATATATATGTATATAAATATATATGTAAATGAATAATTATTTGAATCCTAACAGTTTAACAACATAGCTGGAAAGCAGGCTTACCTGGGGCAAAGAGAGAAAAGGCATGTGACATTATATGAGTAATTATATGAGTAATTTTTCCTCCTATACAGGAGGAAAAAATACATTTGAGTAGCTCAGTCTGTTCTTTCCTTACATAACAGATTCTGTGAAAAGAGGAGAATACTCCATATCTTGTATCAAAGCTAATAGCAGGAATATTCGATGTGTAATTCCAAATTGTCACCGACTTTCCCTAAATGGTGAATATCTTTCTAATGTCCATCTTTCGTAAGGGACTAAATGACCATAGGGTATGAATGTTTTGCTTATTTTTTTTAAGCAAAAGGCAACAGTCAGTTATTTGATCTGAATGGCAATTTCTACTGTACAAAGCTGTACAGCCTAAGTGTCAACCCCATCAAAGTAATAGAAGAACTGATATGGTGGTACTTGACTAGTAGAAAATGAAAATCAGATAAGGTAGTTAATGATAGTGAAATAGATTTTTTTGGAAAATATATACTGTCAATACTGATAATATCACATTCTTTTATTTTGCCTTGTATTGTAAAGATTGTAAGACAATTGATAAAAAGTGATTATCAGTAAGGCATTTGTCTTCTTTCTGCATGACATTTTGATTAAGAAAGTAGAATGATAAAAAGTCAATATGACATGCATTGACTGAACTGAAACTGACTAACCAGCAGCCAAAATATACCACTAACTGTCACTGAGGCAGGTGATTCCAGTTGGGTCTCACAAAGATTCATTCTTGGTCTCATTTTGTTTAATATAAGCATTGGGAAAAACCCCCATAAAATCAGTACAGACAAAGCTGGCAGATGACATAAGGAATGAGATTGACAAAAATGGGTATGTTAGGTCACAAAATATCAGCAAAGATCACGTGCTTTAGCATAACCGAATGAAACATCATAGAGATAGAAAAACATATGTAGCTAAAAATTAATGGAGATTTTCTATAGAAACCTACCATCTGTGGTGTCCAAAAAGTTAAATTAGGTTATAACAGAAGGCTTTTATAATTGTTGGATTTGTAAAGACAGAACTAGGTAGACTAAAAAATCCAAATAATAGAATAGATAGAATTTAGTATTTGCTCATAACATGGGCAGACTTAGAGCAAGGAGTTGAATTCCACTAGTCTTTAGAGGTAAACATACTTCAGGTAGCAGCAGAGGCTTCACAAACTTGGAACCTTGAGAGCTCTGATACAATTTCTTCTGAGCTATGATGGTGGTGCTGGGTTGGAAGTTGGACTGGATGATCTTAAAGGTCTCTTCCAACCCTGATGATTCTATGATTGTAATTTTTCTACCAATTTCAGTAGTTAAGCAAGATTATTAAGGGGAGGAATTTGCCTCTTGTGTTTTCTGCCTCCAGGCAAATCATACTAGACGCTAGGTTCAGCTATATTTCTTTTACTGGTAGTATTTTTAATATATTTAATAATTTTCAGGTTGTTAACAACCTGAAAATACAAGTTTTTATTTAAATTATGGCCTATTATACAAAGGAAAAGTGTACGTTCCTCTAGCAAGCTAGCAGTAAATGCATAGTATTTATGTAACATTTTTCTTTCGTGCTTATTTAATCTCCTTTACTCAAATGATGGTGCCCTTTTTCTTCCTCCCTACTGACATTTTCTCCACTAATTCAGACAAAGTCACTTTACCTTTGAGGCTGAAGGGTTAACCTTTTTTTCTGCATAGCCTTTATGTTTGCTTTAGGAGTTATCAAAAGGATTTGGAATGAAGTGTGGAAATGAAGTTAAAGCACAAGGGCATATTGCAAGATAAGCTAATGCTAAGAAAAAATACAGAATTTAGAGAACAGCTAGATTTATATTTGTCTATATTTAGATTGAGGGGTCAGAACAAGACATTTAATCCGTGATAATATTCTAACAGAAAATATATATTTAGGTATCTGTGACTAAGAAATCCCAAACCTTCTAGCTTAAAAAAACCCTAAAAAGCATAGGAAAAAAAATTTGCTTAAGTGTTTGAATAAAGTAAAGAATAGAAAACAGACAAAGGGAAGGCAAATTGAGTCTTTTAATGGAAAGATATTTTACAATCAACAATTTTATTTTGTTGTTCCATAATTTGGCATCATTAGCTACCTCTGTATAGGATAAATTAACAGGGCAAAATATAAGAAGAAATCATAATCAGAATCACTTTTTTATGTCAAATATTCGAGGTCTGATCTTGTGTTACCCTGCATCTTGCCTAGTCTTTCTCTAATGAGCAACATCATATATAAGGTAGATATAAAATGCAGTTTTACTGTGAAAAGCAATTTGTGTGCTGTGTAGGACCTTTGCACTCTTCTGAGACTGAACAAAGCATAGGGCAGGAAAGAACGGGTGGGGAGACATGGAGGTGGAGATAGGGATGCCTGCTGAAAAAGCTCCTCATTCAGCCTGAAGTCCACAAATACTCAGCATAATTGCTACTCTGTATAGCTTTGGTTTTGTTGCTTATTTGGCCATGTAGATAAAAATTATAAAAGGCATCCTTTGAAAATTCTGCCTGAAATAGGTAATGTGGTCTTAAAGCCAAGAGTTACCTCGCCTCTTTAAATTTTTGACAGCTGCACAGCCCAGGAGGAATGAGAAATATTAAGTCACAAGGAGTACCTTGGTTAATGGGCAGTTTATGAAATATGCAGATGTTAAACAGGTTACAGCAATGATATAAAAGATAAAATCACTTTGCTAGAAAATCAATACTATCATATTCTACTACTTTAGGTTACCATGTATTTCTGCACTCAAATTAATGTACATATTAATGAAACAGGGAAAGGAACCCAGTAATTTGAATTTAGGCAAAAAGATGGAAATTCCACAATGTTCCAAATTACTTAAGTGAGTTTGCTTTTACAATGCTTCTGAAAAGTAGCATTTTGTGTCATATGATATTTATAATCACAGATAAGCTGATCATTCTAAAATCAGTAATGTTACATTTTGCCAGTCACATCACTGTTTTAATCACTGTCATATCAAAAGCCTAATCTTTTATAGGGTTTTATTATAATTTTTCAGATAAAAATATGTCCTGCTACATTTCCCAGTATGGTCCTCTGAAACAGATTTTTATTATCTAATAAATAATAGATAATTTTATTATCTAATAATCTATCCTCTATATTTTACCTTTAGTCACTCTATCTTATAATGTGGCTTCTATCAATCTCCACTGATCAAGTTTTAGTAACTTTTCCTCTTTTACCTGTGTTTCCTTCTGGCCTGGAGTATATTAAACAACTTTCCAGTTATGGAAACTTCAAGTGCAGATAGTTTTTAATAATTTTGATTTGTTGCAGGAAGCAAAAAGACTGGAATCTCAGCAGGATTAAATACATTCAGCTTTCCATAGTTCTATGAAATTAAATGGCAGTGTGCCAATCTATATACTGTGAGCTTCTACACATAAATATGGAAACAAACTACTTTTCTTCTTGCAAAAAGTATTTGAAGCTTTTCTACATATTACCACTTTTTATTTTTACTTTTTTCCTGGGGAAACTCTTCCACATACTACTCTAAGGATTTGCAGTTGTGACAATGGGGAAAAAAAACAGTGCATTCCTTTTGGCAGGCAACGGAATGAAAACAAAGACCATCTATAATTCAGAACTACAGTGTAGCAAATAAAAATAAAATCATAATAAAATAATAATGATGTGATTCATGAACCAGAAACTCTGATTGTTCAAGACATGCAGCAATAAAGTTAAGAATGTAATTCATTAGTGATATGAAATAGAAGATTTTCCCAGCAGGAGTTGAAAAAGTCTAAAAGTAATTTCTTCATTACATTTTAATAGAAATTGAACATGAATTTGTGCATAATTAAGGTTGAATTAGCAGCAAAAGTGAGACCAAACATCCATAGCATCATCCCAAATTATGAGAGTACTTTGCTTAAGAACAGCAAAGTCTGTACAAGTGAATCCCCACTTTCAGGATATTCATTTACACTTTACTGCAGTGTATAATGAGGTTAGTATGGTATTCAGGGTGCTTAATAAAAGGTAAGTTCCCAATGGTCAAAGTCTTAATTAAAAAAGTGTCCTGAATAAGCTACTATTTCCCTTTTTATTGTTATGACTGTAATCAGTGAAGACATATAAATTGTTTGACACCTTGTAGAGCTGAAGATTAATTTAAGTGTTAATCAGAACTATTCATTTTTTATATGTAGCAAAATGACAATATTTGCTTTTTCAAGGACGTAGGGTTATAACTGAAAGATCGGGAGTTGAGGACTGAGGACAAAATCTGCTTCTCTGCTTTGGGAAGCTTGAAGTCTGCTGCTTCTTGACTGCTCAGGCAGATGTGTTGAGTGCAGGTACTTTTTTGGGGTTTTGCTTTTCTTGTAACTTTCTGCAAGTTTATCTTTGGTTTCTGTTTTCAACTTCATAAGGCAATTCAACTACTGTAATTCTGTACTGCCATTTCCCATGCTGTGTAACTGTCAGGAGGAACATTAATGTGATGCAATGGAAGATATTTGTCTCAGAAGTGGCTGTAGGATACTTGCTCACTCTCTTCCTCAGTGAACTTCACGGACTTCCCAAAGTGATACTCACCAAATTTTAATGCTATGCTGTAGCACCCGACAGTATCCAATCTCTTTTATCTAGACTATATTAATTCCTTGTGTTAAAAATACATGTTACATTAAAAAGAAGTATCTGAGTCACAAAATATGCATTCCAGGCATAAGCATTTTAATAGCTGATGGATTAATTAATGAGGTTGCTGATTAATTTCAATAAAGCAAAGATTTTGTCTTGAAAGGAATTGCATTTCCAGAGTTGAAGGTGCATAAATGACATGCTTGAGTACTCACTGTGTTTGAAATATGAAGAAATAACAAGTATGGAATATGAAATGTGAGGATGGAACAGTTTACATACTTTGAAGATAAAAAGCAAAACGCAAGACATGTATTCCCATTTTCTTACAGAGAAACAGAGAAAGATATAAAAGTACCCTTTTTGTGGGATCAATCTATATTAGTCCAGAATGCAGACACTGCTCTGATTGAGTCTGGTGTGAGAGAAAGTTAACGCTCATAAGTCTGAATACAAAGCTTAAAACTAAATATTGCTGTATCTAAAGACAGTCCCTGGAATGCAGAGTGCAATCCAACTGAAATAGAAATACTTTTGTTTGGTATGAGTTGCCACTCTGGCAAAAACAATAGCCATGAGTGGTACTTCATAGACTGATTTCAGAGGTGGGAGGGAGACGTGGCTTTTTTTAATAAGAAACATGTATGTGTAATGTGCATCTCACCCAGAGATACCTCAGAAATTACTCCCTTTTGTAATCTGAAATATTATATTCACTCTTTTCAACTGAAAAAAATGAAAATTTTATGGGCTACGTATTCATTAATGTAAGTTAATTTAAGCATAGAAGTACAAAATAAAAATACTTTATTATTCTATTAATTCTATTAATACTTACAATACTTATTATTTATCATTGCTTCCCCTGGAAACCAAAAGGTAAATTGATTATTTTAAACTATGACTTATTATCACTGCTACCTCTTTCTACCAATGCTTTTGGAGGTTTCTGTAAAGTATAAAAAATATTTTTTGTTTCAGAGACATTCTTAAAATGGCTCTGATTCATCCACATATTTTTATATATTTCCAATATATCCTAAATGCAAAATATGATTGTTATAGTTTTGACTTGCCAATTTAAATATACTCATTTTTTCTGTTGTGAGACAGAACCAGGAGCAACAGAGCAAGGCAGGCCTAAAACTTAAAAGGGTATAAAAAACTTTATTAACTACACAAAGAAAAGCAAATTCAGAATAAGATCCTCAGACTACTCCCTCCTTGCCTCTCCCAACCTTCATAACAACAAAAGAAACATACAAACAACTACTTCAGTCAGTTCCTAACTTGAATAGTCTTTTTCAGTTTACTTTGGAGAGAGAAGTTTTCTCTTGTCAGGCCATAGGGACTTTTTTATGAGGAGAGAAAAATAAACAGTTCTCTTGTGACTTCACTTTTCACGATTCGCATCTGCCTGGGCAAAGAACTTACAAATCATAAGGTCCTCCCATTTTCACAGCTTTCCCAAAGCTGTGCTTATGGGCCATGTCAAACTCATTGGGTATTTACTTTTAAGAATGAACTGTTCCAAACCAAAAATTCTCTTCAACTCTCTTTCTCTCTGTTCATACTTCATTTCCAAAAACAGAGATCCCCTTTTATCCTCAGGGCGAAGGATTTTTAACACAGGTGTCTTTGTTCAGAAATCAAATGGAACACTCCAACTGCCCCATGTCTTTTTCCATGGTTTATAGGAACATTCAGTGCAATTATCAATTCATCTCTGCAACTTCACAAAAGGATTTTCAGCCAACCTTCATAGCATCTTCTCATTCTCCTTTCATCTAAAAACACTTAGTTCTTGCTTCACTGACGTTGCATCTTTTCTGTTTTTTCCCTTTCATTCAAACGAAAATCGGAGGTCTGTAGGTCTTATCTGAGCACTAAAGAGTTAAAGTTTCACACAGAAGCTGCAGAGGCTGGGCCAGGCCCAGGCCGTGCTGGGTGAGGGATGGCTGAGATCTCAGTCAGCCT
This sequence comes from Toxostoma redivivum, assembly GCA_013397375.1. Lineage (NCBI taxonomy): Eukaryota > Metazoa > Chordata > Aves > Passeriformes > Mimidae > Toxostoma > Toxostoma redivivum. The sequence goes on from VXBI01001940.1 coordinate 407,572, forward strand.
TTCTGGGCTCAGCTGCAGCCCCACACTGCCCATGGCCACCCCTGCTCCCCAGACAGGCTCCTGCTGCTGGCTCAGAGCAGCTTTGGAGGGGCCGAGCCTGCCCAGCCGCCGGTACGGCCTGGGGGGGAGGCAGCCGGGCACCCCTCCCCGAGCTGTGGGCTCGCAGGGGAGGAAGCAGGGCTAAGGTTTTATCAATGAGCCTTTCCTTCCCCCAGCCATTGGGTCCCCTGGTTGGCAAATGGGGCCCAGTGGCCTCCCAAGCCCCCCTGCATGGGAGGGAACTCAGGCCCGTGTTACCTGCTCAGCCACCAGAAATAAAAGAGAGCTTTTTTCCCCGGTAACCTCGTTCAAAATGTGTGTTCACAGAGCGAACTATCTTTCTCCAATTGGTTTTTCAGGCTGTCAATAACCAAGCCAGCCTTCAACTGGTCCCATCAACTCACAGAGGAAGTTCTTGTGGAGAGAACTTCTCTCTGAGTCTGTTGTCCCCAGGTGAAACCAGCACAATGGTGTAGTAGTTATAGTGAATAAAAATTAAAACCCCTTTATTTTGATTTTACTCTGAGGCTCTAAAATTACTGCATTTTTGCCATAGTGCTGCATTTAAGTTCTCTGTTGAATATTCATATGACCCTAATACTGGCAACCCTCCAACTTTCTCCTCAGAGCTTTAGATGCTGTTTATGGGTGCTGTTTTATATTTGAGATTTTCATTTTTTATTAACAGTAATATATATCTAGGATTATAATTATGGTAATATACCAAATTTCTATTTTTAAAATAAAGGCAAATAACTGCTTTCAGAAAAATTATTATACCAAGTTTTAGTACTTCTCTTCATCAACACTTGAAATGTTTTTCTTCTCAAGCTACAATATAGTAATTATGCTTTTGGGACCTGTTTCATTACTATTATGCCAAGGTACCATCAAAACAGAAATTTAAGAATAATTTCATCTAATCATCACCACCCATTTTTCCAGCAAAATATTAAATGAAAGGAACAAGAACATAATAATTAAAATGATCATTTAACCTTAGTTAATATAAATGTTTAAGCAAAGACAAACATATTAGGGTGAAGGTTTTTTTTAAAGTACATGACAGCCCTAATACAGTCCCTTTTAAAAAGGAGATTAATATAATGTATCAACATCTTTTCACTGAAAAATATCATGTTCACAAAGGTAAATCCTATATCTTAGGCTGCTTGTTGTTCTGAATCTATTCTTCGAAATGCTAGAAAGAGCTCTCTTCCCCCCCCCCATTTTTTTTACTAAAGGTCTAAAAAATAATGTTTGAGGTAAATTTGCTCTTCCTATAGAGATCAAGCAATATATATGAACATATCACAAATAGTATGCATACAGCAGTGGTTTGCTTCTTGTAACACTGGCCATCTTTTTTCCTTTTCGTTTTTATTTATTCTTTGACTTTACTGCTAGTGATTTAGCATTTAATGGGATAAAAAGGTGAAAGTAGGAGGGCCAGAGTGAAAAGGATGATAGAATTTGTGTGTCTGCTTTGTGAAACATCTCTTCTAACACTTTCACTGTCTCTTCTGATTGAATCCCATTCCTATCTTTTTTAAGACATTAATTAATGTAAGTCATTAATGTAAAACGCTACCTCTGAGAAACAGAATGGGTATGGAAAACTGTGGAAGTGCATCAATGAGAACATGAAAAAAGTCAGATTACATAATGGCTTTATCAGTCCCTGACATCACATCCAACCATAGCAGAAAATGAATACTAATAGGAAAACAGCTACCAACAAGAGAGTGTTAAAGAGTTCGTACACTAGTGTTACTTCAGATTACAGACATAAGAAATTTGGCCATCATCTCTTAGTCTTATGTGCAGTTTATGACAGTGTGTTTTATGGCTTTAGTGGAACAGTTAGAAGAGAGATTTTGTAAAGACACTATGAAGATTATGTAAATTGTATTCAAATATCAACTGCTTAATGGAATTGTTGGACATGTCTCTTCTCAGAAGGAACAGAGGCAAAGTTCAGTGAGATAAAGGTACATAAACCCCTTAAAGTTTTTATTTTAAAGACAATAGACTTACAGTCTGCACAATACTTCTGAAAAGATGTGGAAGACAAAGGAGCCTTGATATGTGCTTCAGCCAAGCACTGGGGTTTAGGGTTTAAACTAACATACTTGCAACCCAGACAGCGGTGATGTCCTGGCTAGCATTGCCCACTATTCTTTTCTGGCACAATTTGGGTTACTCAGCCATGAGCAAAATAAGTTGGTAAACCAGTCTAAATAAAGCTGCACTCCTGTCTATTTTATACCTCACCTGGAATTAAAAAATGGCTCCAGCATTCCTCTCTTCTAGGTTGGTATTTTTCATGAACTCTAAACTAATTTACAAGAATGCTAGATATATAAGCAAAGTTGTCTGAAAAGATTTTTTTTTCTTGGAATAAATCTATATTTTGTTGACACTGCAACCTGAGGTAATATTATATACATCAGCATTTTTAATGTATGCTAGTCATAAAACCATTGCCGCCTGAGCTTACTTACTGTCACATTTTAATTCCCTAGTGACTGTAACAAAAGAAAATTTGATATAAGCCTTTTTCAAAATTATATTTGGGAAACAACCAATACCATTTACAATCCAATAGAAATGCAACTTTTTAATATATCACTACATTCTGCTCTGCTCCAGTCTGTCTACCTGAATATAATATCCCAAGCATTTATGACTCTACTTATGCTAAGCACATACACCTAAATCAGATTCCTGACTTTTTCTCCTCTTATATGGCTTGAAATGAGATCCAGATGTCATTAAACTCTTATATTTCGATGTCTATCCTATAAAAATGTAATGTTTTCATATGATTTCAAAGATTCAAGACCCATTCAAAATTCTGGTCTTTTCTATAAGTCCAATAAGATGACATATCTGTTTTCAGAATAATCTGCCTTCTAGGTGCCACCCTTAACATTGATTTAAACACAGCTATGATTTTTGAAATACAGATGAATGAAAAAGAAGAATCTGACCTTGTTCTCTCCAGCTCCTGACTTGCCTTGTTATTATTACTGGCTCGGTTCTTTGTGGACATTTTCCATGTATTCTCTGAGTTGCTTACACTGCTGAGGTGTTTAAAATGCTTCCTACTTATGTTTTAAATTCTGTTCATAAACAAACAGCACTTTTTGTCCTTGGTTGAAATACTTACACAATCACCCTCATAAAGAAATATTTGGCAATTTTTTTTCCCATTAGGAACCAGCTTACTAAATGGAAAAAAACTTCAGAACATAGATTTTGATCTGACTAGAATAAACAAAACACTAGGGACCAGATTGTATGAGCCAATGTCAGCCTGCCTAAAATGTAGATGTTAAATTTCAACCAGACATCAGGAATAGTATTTAGGATAATCATAGAATTGAGACAAGGATGCTCAGCTTCTAGAAAATGATAGAGAGCTGGAAATATAGCTCCTTTCTTGGAGCTCTTAACTGAAGGCAGCAGTGAGGGATAGTTGTGAAACCGGGGTTCAGTCAGAAATCTCTGATGCTCTGAGTGATGGGGTAGGATGGCTACAACCTTTCAGGAGGGTTAGCACTTCAAACCTTTTGTTTCTGAGTAATTCCTCACCTCTGCAGCCAGGAATATAAGTGTTTACAGAAAGCCTGGTGGGAAGGATAAGACCACACTGGAACAGTCCTGGATTCTTCTTCCTGCTTTTAGTATACTTAAGGTTGTATTAATATGATAGTAGCTGTGATCAGTCAAGTCTGTGCATGCCTTTTGCCTTCCAAAATCATGTGTTATTACAGAAAAAAATAAGCATTAATTGAGCAGCAAAGAGTAAATAATGAAAAAACAATTATTTCACTTTAAATAGAAATAGTAATGTAGATAATGGTTAGATAATGAATAAACTGAAGACTTTGTTTCACATGAACAATTGATTTTTTCTCAAGAGGGGAATATGATTGATTCAACACAATTGATTCCATCTTAACAATGTGCTTAAATGCATATTTAAATTTGAAGTACATATTAAATGTTATATCTTCAAGGAATGTTTCGGTTTCAGATTGTAGTTAAAAATTGTCTTTTTTATATCCTTTCAAAATGGACATAGCACAAAAACTACAGAAGTCAGTAACAATCTAGAAAAATGGGACTATGGGTTGAGAGCACAGAAATCATTCAAACAACCTGCTGGGCATTCAGAATGGCCCCCTTGCTGCTCCTATATTACTCCTTCATGAAGTAACCCATTTTAAAAGCAATTAGGTTATCTTCCCGTTATTCAGACAAGGAATTTTCCAATTTAAAACTAAGTTTCTTCATAATCACTTTATACACACTTCTTGTGTGAATACTTGTCATCTACCTTGAGGAGCTTCCCCTCACCCCACTATTGGTTTTGCTGTGATATATTTATCATAACTTGCATTTTTTTGACGGAAACAAGTCCGGATTTACCCTCCCCTATTAAAAATATGCTCCATTTATTAGCCGGTGCAGAAGAAAATATTTCTCAATATTGACTCTCTGTGACCCCCACCAGAAAAATTCACAAACCATAGAGGGAGTTCATGGAAATATCCAAGGTGTTCCTCACATTCAGAGTCTCCGAGAGCTAGCAGATCACTGCAATTTTCAGAATAGGTGTCTCAGAAAGAAAGTGGTACCATGACAAGAATGCACACCATTGGCTTTATTTAATAGTCAAGGACGGCTTACATGGATGTTTATAGTTGCAATCAGAAATAACATTCTTGTTTCCAAAACTAATTGTCATCCTGCCCCCATCCCCCTTGAATACATATTTCAAAAGAATTACTTCTGATTTCTAGCCAACAGAATGGATTTTACAATTCATTACTGAAAAAAGAATGACATTGAATTTAACCTCCTAAACGTAATCCTTTTCTGTCTCGCTGGCTTGTAATACAGCCATCTTGGTTTTAATGGCAGCTGTTTTCTCAGATTTACAGCTCAATTTTCACAAATGCATGAAATACTTATCATAGGTCTCAAACGACACATGTTCAGGAATGTTACAATAATCAATAAAGGCATTTTTAGAGTGTCACTAAACATTTAATCAAGTTTTCAAGAGTCTTGTACTGTTATGGTTTTCTCCTTCTGGCATTAACTGTATTAGATAGTCTGTAGAATCTGATTATTTGTCCTTCGTGGAACATTCACTTTTACTAATTGTCAAATAAAAGATGTATCTGCACAGAGCATTTATAGAGACAGATGCAGCATTAACAAGACATTGGGAACAGCTGTCTTTCTGCTACAGATTTAGGGGAAGTTCCAAAGACCTTGGCATGTTTAAAGCTAAAAATTGATGAGAGTCTCCATGCCTGACTTCCACAGTGGCAACTGTTTTCTAAATACTGGAAACTTAGGTGTTGTAAATCTTGTGAGAGATTCTTAAGTATTCTTAAATAATAACCACTATTCCATGTGAGAATGGAAAACATCTTTAAACAAATTGTAGCAAGTTTATGTGAGAAGGACAGGAAAAAGCAGCATACAGGACTAACTCCTAACAGGCTTTTATCGATTACTATTCTTAACTCTCTACCTGGTTTTGACTATTTCTCTTGAGCTGTGATTTGCATTTGGTTTTACATGATATTGGTTTGACTCCGTACAATGACCAGCATATGAACGATATTTCTTGTCTGCCGCAGAATTGAACTTCCAATTTTTCTTCCTTTTTTATTGGAAAAATACAGATGCACTCCTTTCTCTTAGTTTGAATTGCACATGCTAAATATGATATGCCTAGTATGGTGTCATTTGATTCTATTTAGCTATTACTGTTGTTTGCGTTTTTATGCTTTTTAAAGTTTCATCTGTGCTATTTCTCCAGTCTTGAATTTTCAATTGTATTAGTTATGTTAAACAGTTTTTAAGTCACAATTAAGGGTTTATAATAAATGTCTAAAATCATATGGTAGATACAGCTAAGTGAAAAAAGCGTGCAACATAATAGTACACACAGAGTTTTGATTTAATACATCAAACAATTTGGGAAAATTGTTTGTCCTTAATGTACAATAAGTTTTGCTATAACAAGAAGCACTGTGATTGCCACAATGGCAAAGCAAATAGACTTATATTTGTGTACCAAACTTAAGCTTGCTTTTAATCTCTGGAAATGGCCAGGAAAGTTCAGTCATTCTTGAAATAAGTCTACTTTTGGTATTTTAACATTTCTCAAAAATTTGCACAAAATATGTTGTAAGAGCAAAGATTCCAACATTCGTATGTAGAGACCTTAGTAAATAATAATCAGTTAAGACTGAAAATGCTGAGCTGAGCTATGTGTTCAGAAGAAAATATTCTAGTCCCATCGCTGCAATTCTTTTCCCCTGAGGCATACACACATTGTAAAAAGAACTATGATATACATTGTATATCATTTGATATATGTTGTGTATAAACACAACATCATTTTTTTTCTGAAAATAAATTATTTGTAGTGATGACAGATAATGTCCTAAATTCCTATGGTAATACATTTTATTTATGCCAATGCCAATTACATGGCAAAGTCCAATGTGTTATATGAAAAACCACCACTGCATAATATCCGAACATAAGGACAAGGGACAGCAAAAACAAATTGGTAACAACTTTAATTCAGTTGAGAGTAAATAAAATCTAAGAATGCAAAGGAAATAGAAAACACTTTTGGTGTAATATTTTTCTCCTTCCTAACATTAAATTCTCTACTGCTGAAATTTCATTATAGTGACCAGCATTGGATATGAATTGTTAGTGTGGGACTCTTAGCTCTTGGCAAGTTTAATGCTACTATTCCTTCATGAGTAATAAACTGAAAGTGAAAAAAAGATCATGCAGATAAACAAATTTTTCCATCTCAGCATTAATGTTCTCATACTGCTGCCATTCCAGAAGCATGTTGACACACCCTTGAGATAAGCCAAATTTTCTATGTCTGGTAGGAAACTTTAAAAGAAATGTTTCAGTCTACGTTCTTGTTCAGATTTTAGTACCAAACAGAAGCAAGAACTTTCACACTCCTAAATTAGACACAGAAATGTCACCAAGTGGCTTTCTGTGTTTCCTGTCTTGAAAGACTTTACTTAGAGCTCTGGGACCCCCAAAATTCTCTCTGAATGCTATGAGCAATCCTTTATCTAGGGATGCCAGAGAGAAACTATAATAACTTTTTAGAAGAATAGTTCCATCAAATTAATAGCTGGCTGAGGCTCAAAATTCCATGGCTTGAGTACAAGCTTTCTGTGGATCTTAAAAATAAATGTCTCTTCTTCAAAAAAGGCTGCTGACACACATGTCTATATCCTATCCAAACGACCATAAAAACCTGATCCAATAATAAAGAAATTGCTGGTTGTCCTTCATTTACAATAAGGTTATAGTAATATTCCTAATACCTACCATATTTAGTTATAGATAGCTGTATTTGAAATCCATATATGTACAGGCTTAGACAAAAATAATTCTGCTGAGTTGTTGAATCTTGTAATATTGCTTAGAGTAAGGAGGCGTTTTTATTTTTCTCATTAAAGCAGAAAGCCTGAACAATATACAAGAGGCTGGAAGTGCAGGATTTGTATAAGGACCTTGTGCAAGAGAGAGTGTGAAAATAGGACCAGATGTTTGTGTTACTGAACTTTTTCTGAAGTCCTTTAGGGTGTATTCTGGAAAAAAACCTGAGGTCTTAGTTTTCATATTCCAGAATCATGACGCAGTTTTAAAGCCTCATATATACCTGATATCCAACAGCAGAGCTCTTTCCTGTTTTTACAGTTTGCAACCTTAGTAATGCTACTACTGTATAAATGAGAATGTGAACCATGACTGCCTGAGTCTAAAACTGAAACAGAGCTTATTCTCTGTGGAAACATGAAAAACTACAGGTATCTTCTCCATAGCAATTAACCCAAACAAAAATAATTTGTATTAAATTATTGCGCAAAAAGAATAAAGCTAATTATCTGGCATGTCTTCCTAATTTTCAGACTGAGACTAACAAAATTTAGTAGGAATTCTAAAAGTTCTGTACTTATGTGTCAGAAATATTACCCCAGAACTATAACCTCCGTGACTGGTGAAATGAAGTATAATAAGTCCTCCAAAGCTTTTAAATTTTTTTTTTAATGAGAAGAATTTGAAAGTTTTTTATTAAGGAGACAAGTTGGAATTTAATGAAATTATACACTAGTAATAGGTTTGAAAGAAAGGCTAAGTGTAGTGGAAGAAGACATATAATCCATGGTCAGTTTTTAATGTAATAAAAGCAATTGGTTTTTCAGACTTGAAAGAAATAGCATGTTTTGTGCTCAGTAATGCTTATTCTGGCAGTTGCTCCTGGCTATGTCTCTCATATAATTTTGAAAGATACAAAGACATGAAAAACTTCTTACATGAAACAGGACTCATGGATATTAAGGTGACAGAGGGTGAAGTGAAGAGTGTAGGCTTTGAAGAAAGCAAGGCAATTTTCAAAGCAGCTAACTTTATATTCTTTTTCTAGAGTTACTCTGTCAAAGGTACTTAGCTCAGCTGTCATTTCTTCCTTACTAAAGCCATATGTTTCACAACTTAAATCGTCAGATCCATCTGTGTTATTTGTGGTGAATAGCAGTGGTTAACTACATACTCTGCATGCAGATCATTCTGTGGTACCCAGACTCAATTTTCATTTAAAAAAATCAGCAACCAAATCTCCCAACTACAAGTCACAGACATTTTTAATTTTCTGACTAGGAACAGAGAAGAACAAGATTTCTTTTTTCTTTCCTACATAATTTGCTCAAAGATATAATGGGAGAAAAAAAAAAAGTGTGATTTTTTCCATGTAATTTCTTTAATATTTTCAAATTGAAAACAAGCATTTTTCAATATTTACAGTGGCTTTAGAAGACCATACAGCTAGCATACAAGATATTACTCTATTCCATCATGCATAATAGGCTTTTATCTATCGTAAAAATTAACTTTTAAATACCAGCAAGGATTGAAATTTCAGTAACATACACTGCCCCATATCACCACCTAAGTCATATTCAGTAAGGTATTTCAGCTAATAAAATACTTTATTTGATAATATATGTTATGTGGATTACATTTTGAAGAAGTTGAGTCTTCTGATTTAGGAAGTAAGGGAGAGAAAGTGAAATCATTGTAGTCATAGCATGGTTTCAAGTGAGGTATTATTTTCCAGGATAAATGCTTTCTCTCAATTTCAAACAGCTCTAACAGCACCATTAAAGAGTCTCAGAGTTGCATGCTCCTATTAAAAATGCCACCCTTGCATAACTAGAAGCTTCTTCAATATCAGAATGTTTCTCTTTCTGGCATTATCCAATATATTTCAAGAGGTAGGGAGTCTCATTCCAACATACCATTCAGCACATTGTGAGTTTCTTTTGAACAAGGTAAACCCCACCCATGTCTCATAGCATCTTTCTGAAACGACAGCGTTTAAAGATCCAGAAGAGATGGTATTTGAAAGCTGTCTTCTTTCCTTTGAGGATGACTGATTGCACCTTCAGAGAGCATGTGTAACCAACCAGACCTTTCCTAACTAATATGTAGGAAGGGGAGAGGTCAGAGAGGTAAAATCTTTTTCCAGTTGCATGGTAAGGGTGACTTGCATCCCTGTGGCTGCCCTTCAAACTTCTGAGCTAAAACACGGTCTGTCAGTGATCTGTGGGATGAGTGGCAGGAGCAAAAATCTTTGAATCAATGTTTCTTGATTACTTGGATACTTTTCTTTCCCACAACCTCCTAAGTCTAACTTAGGGCCAGTACACAGAACTCTGTTGAGAGAGAATTTTTAGAGTTCTGACCCAGCCCAAGAGCATGAGCCATACTCTAGGCCACTATTTTTCAACTCCAACCTGAACTAAATAAAATACCTATCTTCATCATACCAAGAAAATTATATGAAAGAATTGCTTTTAGTCTCAGACAATTGGTCCCAGAAAAAAACCCAAAAAACTTTGATTAGCACAACAGATTAAGAATAAAGGTAGACTGAGACACTTATACCTCAAAAAGTATATGTTGGTGAATAAATGCAAATATGTCAGCTTTCTAGAAGCTTGGCAGTTCTGCACAAAGCTATTTTGAATGGAGACATTTCCACAACAGCTGACATAAGGATGAATCTCAGAACTGGAAGAACTGAGAGCTTTATGGTAAACTTGAATAATAATGCTGATGAACACCAGGTTTGAGCACAGGTTTCAAGCCTACAGCCATCAAAATCAGTAGTGAGCTGTCAGGTGCTTGGTTGAACACTGGTATGGAAGGACCTCGGCAGACTTCAGAAACGGGATAGGAAGGAATAAAATGATGCATATGAAATATAATATGGAAATCCTGAAAAAGTGAGAGCAGCATTCATGCAAACAAAAGTAGTAGTTGCATAATGGACTTCAGAAAGACAGTCTGGAATACAGTATCATTGATAGCTCTGAAATGTTTCATTTGAGATGATTGCATAAATTCATTCTCACCCTCCTAGTATGGAGAAATCTGCCTGTGTGCCAAAACAAAACAGTAGATCTCACCTCAAACAACATAATGTACAGAAATGGAAAATATTAGTTCATTTTTGTCTTTTGTAGATAGGCTGGGTTCAACACTTGTATATATATGTGTATATAATATATGCAAAATGTTCAAATATTTACTTCCTCTGCTATTCAGGTGCACTGCAAACCATCCACCACTCTGCTAGACAATTAGAATACTTTTTCTCCTGAAATTATAATCAGAGAGAACCTGAAGCTATCTCTGCCTTCTTCTAGCTGCATATGCATTAACTTTGTCCTAGTGGTATCGTTAATTATGGTTGAGGTAGTATAACGAAGCCAATAACTTTCTAAATATATTGCTGAAGGATTGCATCAAAGCTAATTACTGTCATCCAATGCAGGGTTGATAAAGAGCTACATATTTTTTTTCTTTCTTAGGTGTGCTTAATTTTTTCTCCTTTGTCAAGTATTTTGAGCTATCTCTCCCATGATAAATGGGAATGCTTTCAAAAAGCAGCTAGGGTCAGACTGCATACTGTTTGCGTGGGTAGGAAGGTTTGAAAAGGATTCCTCCTTTCAAGTGTCCATTCCCACTGCTCTGTTGCTTGCATTGCCACGGTTGTTAACAATAGAGACTGTTTCTACATGAGAGTTGAGAAAATCCTGACTCTCAAAGAACCATCTTCTGAGAGATCAAAACCAGTTGTGCTTGTGAGGCTTTTTTTCTTCCAAAGTATCTGATTCACTGAGTTGCTCACACTGTATTCCCAGTTGTATCATATTTTAGTGAAAAAAACCCACTTTAGATTAATTTTCCTGACATTAGTATAGGCTGTTTTATAACAGCATTCTGTTGTTTTTATTAGGTTCTCTGTTTATTAGAAAGACTCCTAAATCATAACTAGGTAAGCCCAGTGAATTCTATGGCCAACAATCATTAGGGGCAAATCAAGAAACTCTCCACCACTCTCCATTTATATAGACAAAATGAAAAGTTACTTTTTATCTCTCAATCTTAATACACTCCTACTTCCTCTACTTTGATGTCAAGGCTCAATTTTTCTTTTCCAACAAAGATGATGAGTTAATAATATCAAGAAAAATTAATGGACACATTTTCAGAAGTGCTAATTAATTTGGTCTGATCAATTCCTGGCAATTAATACTTTCAGTCCTGATTTTCCAAGGAGCTGGGAACACATTTCATCTCTGGGTGATGACTGAGGCAGAATAGCCCCAGAATATCAGTAGACCAGTCAGTCTGTGTATGAAGACATTTAGTAAAGGCAAGTAGTCTGGTACAGGGAAGTTTTAATCATACTGAGCTCCATGGAATGTCTTGTGTATTTGGCCATCAAAGCTAGCTGAGTTAAGATTTCAGACTTTCAGTTAGAGAATATGTCTATTATTAGAAATACTGAGAAATATTGAGAGTATATTTCTATCCATTAAACCAGGCAGCAGGATGACTTTCTAGCAATTAGGAAAGATAGTATGCTTACTGCAGTAACACCCCTGCTCCAGATCTGTCAGGAATGATCTATCTCCACTACCTGAAATGTCACTCCAGAGGATCTTATGTCTTTAAAGTCATGTTCCTAAACCAAACTTTTCAGCATTTCAATGACTCCTTTTCTCATTTTATTTTCTTCACTTTTACCTACTCATTTCCTTTCTGCCTGAATTAAGAAACATATTTGTAGCTCATCAAGGAACAAAAATAGGTATGCTGGAAATAACACATTTTACAGCAACTTTTGAATTTGCTAGAAATTAGTCCTTGGCAGAATTGCTCATTTCTGCTTACCACAGAAATGAGGAAAATTTTTAAAACATTGCTGACTGTGGACAACATTAAATGTTTTTTCGCAGTAGAAAAGGAAAAACTCATGTGAAAAAGTTAAAATGAAGCACTAAATAATCTGTCCAAAATTAATTAAGCCCTTTTTGCTGACTGATATGTATGGTACAATAGGCAAACCCCAGAAGTTTCTCACTGGCCTGTCTCTAAAGTGTTTCCAGGTGTTCTGAACCTACTGTTCATCTGAGAGCACTTCTGCTTCTGCATTGCAGCCAACTCCAACAGTATTTCTATTCCAGTGTGTGATGAGCATGCTCTGGGGAATGGATAATCTATCTGAATGCTAATGTAGAGTAACGGTACCTTATATTTGAACTTAGGTGTTTTAAATATAAAGTTTGGGGTTTTTGGTTGGTTGGGCTTTTTTTAAGAGTGTATAGTAGGGAACTTATAGGGAATTGTATTGTAAATATACATTTTGCTGTTTGCTGTGACAATCCAAATTTCAATGAAATATAACTGGGAACTCTCATGAGAGAATGTCTCAGTGGTGCCCACTCTTGAGAGTGTGGTGGGTTAACCTTGTTTGCCAGGTGCCCACCAAATCTGCTCTGTCACTTCCCTTGTCAGCTGGACAGGGGACAGAAAATATAATGAAAGTCTTGTGGGCTGAGATAAGGACAGTGAGAAATCATGAAGAAATTACCATCATGGGCAAAGCAGACTCAGTTTAAGGAAATTAACTGGATTTATTACAAATCAAATCAGCGTAGGATAATGAGAAATAAAATTAAATCTTAAAAACACCTTCTCCTCTTCTTTCTTTCCCTCCTGGGCTTTACTCCTGAATTCTTTGACTCTTCTTCCTACAGCAACTCAGGGGAAGAGGGAACACATTGTCTCTGCTGCTCTCCCCATCAGTGCACAGACTACTCACACTCTTCCCCTGCTCCAGTGTGGGCTTCCTCCCATGGCTGACAATTCTCCATGAACTTCTCCAATGTGAGTTCTTTTTGAAAACTTATAATTTCTGTCTTACTCTCTTAGTTTAATTTAGCTGTTGTCAAATCAGAATTTCAATATTTAAGTAATGTAGCTCTATGAATTGTCATGCTAGATCTATCATCTGGACTTCATTTTATAATTTAAAAATCTCTTCTCCTGCCAATAAACATCAGAAATAATTATACAGGTAGAACGTTTTAGAATGAATGTCTTTTGGGATGAACATCTTTATTTTCTTTACTTCAGATAAACACAAAGTATATAGTTATATTTGCTGGAAAAACTGATATGGAAATTGTACCTAACTGTAAAAATCAATGGATTAAAATTAATTTTAGCAATAAAGCAAAAGGTATCTCATTAGAAGCAGATAAGTACCAGTGTGGGTGCTAGACAATTGAATAATGTTTCAAAATGTGGTAGTACATGTCTACTGACAGTTTTCACACATTTAATATTATTTAATATTGCATATTATAATTTCTGTTTATCAACCTCCATGTAGAACTAATGGAATTTGCAATGTGCAGTGCTATAATTTTAGCAACTTATAATACTAAAGTGATAAACCTCATCCCTGCCTCACATGTCATTCCCATTATATAAGGAAGTTTGGAGAGGGAAGGTTGTCTTTGAAGGAAGGGTAGCAGTTTGCCTTGTTACCTCATGACAACACTGCCCCTCTAGGGAGAAATTATCTTTGGATAGCAGCTACAGATAAGTTGGGTGGAAAACTCACTCTGTTTTTACATCCCACCAAGTCTTCCTTGGTGGGATTTGCACCTGGAATTTTTCTTGATCTCTTCAGCATACTCCATGGCATGGTTATGAACAACTTTCTTTAAAATCAGACTTGATAGTCTTGCTGTTCCACTCTCAAAGCCAGTTCTTATTTCTCATTTTAAAACTGTCACTGTCTGGGGGTTTGTTTAAGATTTTAGATAATTTTTCATACTTATGAGGAATTTCTACTGTTCTAAAATTTTGAATGTAAATCGCAGTGTCTTACAGAGGAACTGAAGGAAGATACTTTGTTGTAGAACCCTTCAGCCATCTCAGCCTTGCAAGATACTTTTGTTTGAAAGGATGGTGACCCTCTATTGATAGAGACACATTGATGACTTTTATGGACAGATTCCATATCATCCCAGCTTTATGTATTTCGTGCAAAATTTATCGTGCTCTGGTGACCTAGAAGTCCAGATAGCCATTCTCAGTCAGCCACCAGACTCCAGGCACAACTTGTTCAAAGGCACAACCAAATTGAAGGTATGAGTCTTCCAGATGGGAATTCATATATAGAAGGGTGCTGGAAAAAATTGTGAACGCAAGATACCTGAATGACTAGTAATAATCTGATTTTGGATTAAAGATTGGGTTAAATAAAGAATAAACATATCTGTAGTCTTAAACTTTTGATTACATAGCTCAAACATTTGTCTAATTTATTGTGTAGGTGAGCATGCTTGTTTCATATAATCTCTGCTTGATGTAATAGAAATCTATTTTTAAATGAATTTATTTAGATATTGTTTCTCTGAACATCCTTAAAAGCTGTTTATCCAATATTCATGAATATGGAATTCTGTCAGCATTGAGTTGTGTTTAATAAAATTGGTTTAATTTTATTTGAAGAAACTGCATGGTGTTTTATTTTTTCCTCGAAGTTATGATGCACTTAGAGCTTTCCTAGGGGGAGTGTCAGTAGCTCAACCTCTCCCAAAAAAGGGCAGTTTGATGGAATTTCAATTCTGACCTTCCCATTTAAAATTTGAAATTCAAATCAGGAAATAGGGAGAGGTTGCCTGCGAGGCAATTCAGATATTAGTCAAAGTTTCTTGTCAGTGGCTATGAATATTGCTGATCATTCACATGCCATAACTGCATTACTGGGCTTCAAGAAATAGAAGTAACTTGAACTGAAGGGCACTAAGTACATTTCTAGTATCAATTCATTGTCAGTTTTTGCACTGTAAATTTAGGATAACAACAATACATTACCTCTAATTAATTAATTCATTAATTAGTCATAGCAATATACTACTTGAGAACGTATTTCCAATAATATTGCCATTCCTGTTCTCCCCACTGAATTAGTTGGGGTTTTTTTATGGACCTATAACCTAACTGGGCTATTTTAGTAAAGTTTTACAATAGACAAGGATCCAGTTTTAGATCTCTAGCACAATAGCTGCAAACTGACATCCAAGGTATTTTGAAGGGGCTTGTGTTGTTAAACATTCAATTAAATTTTTTTTATGTAAATACATGCATAATATGTTTTTTGTCATGTATCTATTACTTATTTTAGAACTCCTGATCAATCATATCTCAGGATTATTACTGTTTGCTTTCCTTGTTTAAGCAGGGGGTTTTGGAGTGTATGAATCACTATGAATTACATTCTGCAAGGTGAAGAACAATAGATCGTCCTTGACAGCAAAAATATTTATTAATTTCTGATGTTCTGCTACTTTGACAGATCAGATAAATACAAAGAAATTCTGAAAAAATATCAGCAAGATTATAAGGTATTTGAAGGGTTAAAATATTCTTGAAGGTATGAAACCTTTTAGCAGATGTGAAAATAAAGCCTAGACCTTTTTTTCCTAACTCTATTTCAAGAAAGAGTTTTTGTTTAAAAAATAATTGCTTGCAGTATAGATTTTTTTTTGCAAGAGATTTAGAAAACAAAGGTAAACTTGTGTGACCTTTCCCCAGAGTTTTGAAAATAGTAGTTTATCAATGAAATTATTCAATATTACTGAATGTGATTTTTGTCAACCAAGACAATGTATTAACAAAACCCTGCTCATATGGCCTAGCACAAAAATAAATGAAACACTTATTGATCTATTTTTATGAATTCAACAGAAGTTATATTAAAACAGGCTCACTTTATTGATGCATCTGTCTCACTAACAACTTTTACATGTTTTTAAAAAATGCATGCTACACAATTCTACAAGAGACCTTATATTTGAAACATCATTAAAGCGCCCATCTTGGACTATGGGTGAAGGAGGAAGTGCATTTAAAGTATATATTTATAATATTTACTGTGTATAGTTAGATAGTCTCTTTTTACATTTGATTTCTCTATTCTACATTTGGTTACTCTAAGTAGACTTACTCATATTAGTGACTGCCTTTCTTTGATTTACATTTATATTAGATGAGTTTATCAAAAAAGTACAAATTCTGTGGGATTCCTTCTGTTCTGTGATCTTCCAGATCTCTCTTGAGACTTCTTTCAAAGACAGGTTTCAGTTCTGAAAAGTTTCACTCACCCTAAGAGATTACAGGCTTTAGCATGTAAGCAAATGTTTTTGTCAAGGGTTCTTATCTTTGGCAAAACCAGCAAACCCAAACTGATTGATCACCTGTATGCATATATATTTAAAATTATTTTTATCTGTCTGTATATAATATTAGTCTCATCATAACATAAAATTAACTTGCAAAGAGAAGAATTTTGAGAAATTACCTCATATCTGACACCAATAATGCAAGCACCTGGCGTGAACAGAATATGGTGGAATTGTAGCAATCCCTGCAGGCAGGGGGTAGCTGATCGGTAGGAGCTGCCTTTTCTGGCTGGATGCATGATTATCTCTGAGCTCAGAACTGAGAAAATGGCCTGACGCTGCAAACTAGAGAAAGCTAGGTCTCAGTAAGGACCTGTTCTGCTCATAATAGGCTGAGAAAAGATGGGATCAGTCTGCACAGTACGAACACAAAGCTTTCAGGTGACCTTTCCTTTTTCTTGTCCTCTTAATTATTACTTAATGTTATACCAGTCTGCCACATCCCAATATACTGACTTCAGATGAACTGCTGTGTGGGAGCACATCCTGGATGAGTCTAGGCTGCCCTGAGAGGAAAGGTTATGAAGTCCTTCATGAGTGCAACAGCTCAGGATTAGCCACCTGAACCGTCTTTGCAAAGAGTGGACAGAGGCTGAGATGGGAGAAGGATGATTACAGAATGGCAGATTGCTTTAAAACCTTCATGAATTCGAAAGCGTGTGTTCTAGCTTAGCAATTAATTTTTATTTGCTATTATAATGGAAGTTTAACAATAATGATAAAATCTCAATTGTTTACATAATAGTGTCTGGGGATTTACAAGAAGTATTCAGCTAGATAATTAACATGAAACCAAATATATATCAAGTAAATCCACAGTCCAAACTGCAATCCAAATCAGTGTTCTGGGATGTAAATTCAGGCTAAATATATAAACTATTTTCATTGCTGTTGCACAAATACAAATATTGGCAGATACTTTTCTGAGATGACCTGAAGTTAATTCCTTTATAATTGCTATTAAATCAAATAACACACTGAAAAAACACCCAAATAATTTTTGCTTGAGAAAATATGTTATTTGACCAAATATGAAATTTTCATTCTGTTTTCTGTCCTTGTGTTTTAATTAAAATAAATTATGGAAGAGAATTGATCTTTAGAGAAGAAATTGGAACATTTTTATTTGAAATGGTAGAATCAAGCATTTTGAAGTTTTCATTATCCCCTGGTCTTTTTTTTTTTCCAGCCAAAAGATGCTCTCAAAATTTACAAATAGTTTGGTATATTTTTCTAAAAGGATGGTTTTTTTGGTAAGCTTTAGTCCCTTATGCCAGTAAGCTGTATATTGCACACATATTAAGTGAAGAAGAATGTCTCTACCCTCCTGCTGAATGAGAGCAGAGAAATGCAGCTTACATACAGTCACTTTCAGATGTGAAACACAAGGGGCCATGTGTCCTTCAACTCTGCCTGGCAATCTCACTGCACATAACAATTGTAAGTAAGAGGTTGAAATGTGATTCAAATGCAGGATAAAATTTCAAAATTCCAAAGTGATTTTACTTTCCTGGAATATCACCTGGAAACACGGTGCTTTTGAAGGGTAACATTCCAGAACGTTCAGTGTGTGAGTTCAGCAATATTGTAGAAAGCAATGAAGGCAAGGATGGTTGACTGTTGCAGGAAATAATGATCAAAAGGTGAAAGCAAAAATATGGAACCTCACAGTGCCTTATAAAAATAGGCCATGAGAATGATGTGCTCTGGGGTATTTGGATATCATGAACAAGTTCCAGAGTGAGGTTTGCATAAAACCAGGAGAGTTTCTTTGCCAATGTGTTAGCAGACCTTGTAGACATAAACTCCATGAGAAGTAATGCACACCAAAAGCTGGATTTTAGGTACAAATGTTGAATCATAATTATTTGGGGATGTACATATGAGACGCATTACATATGGGAGGGAAACCAATGTATATCAAGACAAGCCGCCCCTGTCTGTTTTAGCAAACTTTTTTATATCATTATTTGTAGATTTTAATCTTTTTAACTGAGACATAGTAACAGCTAAATGCAAAGTGTTCTTTTCCATTTGATGGAAAGGAATACAATATGAATGGAATACTGCAGACACTGATTTTGAGCATCAGGTTTTTCTTTCTTTTGTGAGTCATGCAAAAATTAAGTAAGCAGAATATGCAAGTGTTCTGTTGTCTTCTGGTAGAGCTGAGGCCACGAGATAGCAGTCACCAGATACTAGTACATGATCAAACATACTGAAAGATAAACTTGCCTTTTGTAATGAAAAAGATTGATGTAAATTTTCTTGTATGGGTTGACATGTTTATAAACATAAAACTTTTTGTTTTAAAAAAAACAAGATGTCCTTTGCCTTTATGATATAAAGACTGCAGTGGTGCAAGGACAATGCTGTGGGAAAGAGTTAGTTTTGATCTAATGAATACAAAGGAGACATTTCTACCTCAGGAGGTGAATGTGTGGTCATTATCAGTCACATAAAATATTTTAGTTGCCCTCTGCAGTTGTGACTTCTGGGCTCCCATAAATCAGATGAGATGCTGATGGTCAAACAGACTTATTATATTCCCTGAGTCAAAAGTACTGTTTTTCCACAGTCATTTTGACCCTGCACTTATCATCTAGTCCTGATTTAAAATAAATCTTAAGAGCTGTTTTTCAGTGCTGGCTGATATCTAGCAAAGGAAAACTAGTACTTGACTTTTATGCGGTAAAAAATGAGAGCTTCCTAGTTTAAAAGGAACCTGGTCTCCTGTGGAATTCTATTGGCTACCAGTCAGCAGGCCTTAGAAACTTAAATGTCTTTGTGTGGGGATGAGTTCTTGTACACGTACAAAAGGGCTGACACCAAGAGCCTTGAGGAGAGCCAGACATTTAAGGCTGCCCTGCTAAGAACAAGCTCTCCTCACACTCTTCAAAGAGCTCTTACATCTGAAAGGTACCTGAGCCCTACTGGGGTTTTTTCTGTAATAACTTCTTGCTGAGTTTTTTCTTGTTACTTTCTTCACATTCCAATGAGATATTGGGCTCGAGTAACTTGGAGATCAGATGAGTTTCATGCACATAGTCCTAGGGCAAACAAAGAAACAAATTACAAATGGCACAGAAATGAAGCTAAAATGAAAATTGGTCCCAAAAAACTCCAGCCAAATTAGAAAAAAAAAGTCCACAAGGAAATTCTTTACCACATCAGGAAAACTAAATGTGATAAAAGAATCTGATTGTGACTTGAACTATCACTTGGACTGTCTTCAGCTCTGATCTCTGTTAAACTTTTAAAACTAAAGGTTGAAATAGTTATTTCTCAGATAACAAGAAAGCCCTATAATTATTATATTATATTATATTATAATCCTTTATGTTGTTTAACTCTGAGGAGTTAAACATTGGTCAAAATTAAGTATTTCTCTCTTGGGGATGATTTGAGGTAGTATTATTGTGAAAAGTGCAAAATACCTAACCAAATTTGAGATAGTTTGGGAAAGCAGGATTTGGTTCTATTTGAATTCCGTTAAAAAGCTGCATAGGTAGCTTCATTTTCGTTATAGACATTCATCAAATTATGCAGTTGGTTAGGAAATCCAACAAACATGGTATCACAAATAAAATTCTGGCATTCAGTTCCAAGAAGAACTTCATAATTTACTGTGAAAGAAGACAACTATTTAAAATGCACTGTGAATAAAACCAGCTTCCAGGAGATGTAACAGAAGTTCTGTCTGCAAAACAGAGTAAAACATATGAAAAAAAGCAAGTTGTCTTTTTTACTGAGACACCCACTTAGAATCTGCTTTTTCCTCCAGGGCCACAGCCAGTATTGCTGCCCAGCATGACCTCTTCTCTGAAGGTGCAGTTTGGTTTCTCCTGATTCACCACACTCAGGCAACCTAAAAAGCACAAACAGGATAGTCAGGACATCGTAAGGATATCGTAAGACTGATGACATATACTCCCTGCATGAAACTGATGACATGTTGTCAGGTGTGCAGGTTTTCTGAAGGACAAGTGTGGGTGTGTTACCTTGCAGTGTCATAAACATACCATGGCCTCAAAAAAAACAAGAATTGCTGCACATCAATCTACTTTCTCAGACCCTGGGGATGCTATGGGCTTCTTGATTGCCTGGTCACTCAACTGACATTTAATCTGGAATTTCTCTAAGACCATTAGACATATCTTCATCTGAGTTAATAAAAATAATTTATGATCCAAATGATCTTTCCTACTGTATGGTTTTAACTGAACTGTGCCAATCTCATCAGTATTAGAGCTTGTTTAGAATTTTGATTGACTTTCTAAATTCACTGCAGCTCAGAAAGCTCACTGAAGTTCAAAACTTCAACAGACTCTTCCTAGTTTCCCTGGGAGTTAGGGCTATACATCTAACTCACCTCCCTTCTACCACCTCTCCAAAAATTTAAGATATGTGATGCTCTTTGGGCTCATATACAGCCTTAGAATAATATAACTCTGGAATTATTCAAAAACATATACTTATTGCATTATTATCCTAAACAATCTACATATCCTAAAAAATCTCATAAGTAGCCAGCTTATCAAAGGATAAAATAAATAGATTATATTTAAGTGCATGGAGGGAGTGGTCAGATGCATGAGGGCCTTCCAAGCCATAACCAGAGATCATTATGTATCTGCTAAAATTAAGACAGAAGAACATAAGTGATTTCTCTCTGCTGTGCAGTACTCAACTGTTCCAAACAATGCATTCATTACAAAAAAATTTCTCTGTCTTAACAAAGGTTAAACCCAAACCTTCATTAAAGTTTAGGTTCTCTGCAAAACAGATTTGAGTTGTGCTAAAGACAGCTACATCAGAAAACAGGTGTGGTTTTTACTAAAATATCTACAGTTGTGGAAGTGGCAAGAATACCAGATGTGATGGCTGAAAATAAAAGAGAGATTCCTAATTTCACTAAGTAATAATTCCTTAGTGACCTCTAGCAAGTTATTTAGGATACGTATTGCAAAAGCTCATAAGGAATTCATATGCAAAAATACCTGTCATTTTCAGTGGGAATCAATGTGTTAAATATACCTCAGTCACTCACAAATGTGAAAATGTTCTCTGAAATTGCTTAGGGAAGTGAATCCCCAGAGAATTAGAATGGCAAAATTTTTAAAGAACTTTTTGTAGAATAGTGTAGAATACTAACCTGCTTTGCCAAGGTACATGAAGACCTTGAATTTTACAGTGGTTAACAGCTTTGCAAAATATATGGATATACCAGCACAAATGCATGTTCTCTATGTGACCTAGATGCATACTCTGCCTAGATTCTCTTGATCAGGATTAGAAAGCTCATCCTGCACAGCTGGAAAGGCAGGAAGGTAATAGATCCCACCAATTCGGAAAATTGTGGCCAGGCCATTTAGGTTACTGGAGAGAGTGCTGACTTCTTGGAAAATTAGGACTATAAATGCAATTCAGGTGGCCCAGAGGAATCACTGAGGAAAGTAAACAGCCTTTGCCTTGTTTTGTTTACCTCAGAGAGCTCATTGTCTGGAAAAAAGCTGATTCTATAATTCAGTTGATTATCCCACTGATAATGAGGACAGAAAATTACAGAAGATTTCTCATGTAGGACTATTCCTTGTGATTAGCTTTTAATACTCCTAACTCAAAAGCAGCTTTCTCAAGTCTAAGAGAAATCAGTATTTAATCACCTGGGACTACTAAGGAGAATGCAGCCCTTGCTGGTTGACAGGAAAGGGTAACACAGAAACATTCCGAGGCTGGTGATAGAGTAGAAGTTATTTCATCTTGTTTTTTGCCCTCTGAAGGAGCAGAGATAAGTTCACTGCTACAAGAAATAGGAAATGCCCTCAGGCACTGAAGATCTCAAGAGTGCATGTGTGTCTCTGCCTCTCTCACTACCAAAGAGAGTAGTTCTTTAAAAATCCTGTTTCAGACAAGTAATTTAACTCATCCTATAGAGTCAGGAGAGAAATGAATCTGCACTAAATTCCAGGATTAAGTGTTGAGGAGGACTTTCTCACACACTGCTGCAGCAACCAGGTATCAAAGGACTGCACTGTATGTTCCTAAAGGTTACACCTAGTATTTTTGATTCACAGTTAAGGCCAAAAAATCCCAGACAGCATATGCCATTTTCTTTTCCATCTTCTTTCTCTCCTCTCCAAACCCCCACCATGTACATGCTCAAATATTTCCATAACAGGCAAGTATTTTTTGGTCTAAGGCAATAGTCCAGAAGTGTAAGTGGAATGTTATTAAGATAAATCTTTATTCTTTTGATGGTGATTCAGCAAATAGCAGTAAACAGAGGCTGACTAGAAAATTGCAGGTAAGCTGAGGCCATGCTCTCAATGTTTACATTTTTATTTTGACATTCTGTTCCCTTGAACATTTGGCCTCCTTTTGGGCTTCCTTCATCTTCCCCAGCCTGGATGGTGCTCTCAGCCATGAACTGTGAGCTAAAGGCATTCCCTTCCTGTGAAACTGAGTGAGCTTACCTAGGCATGACCTCTGAGGAGAGAGAAATACCTTTACTGAGGACATCCAGCAGAGTTTGGGTGTGAGCAACATATCCAGCTGCTCAGCACTATCTGTCAGGGCTTTAGGGCTTATCATAAAGCTGATTTTGGGAGACTTAGTGAAAATTAGTATTGGCACCTGATGTGTCTGGAATTTTCAAGCATCTCCAGCATTAAACAGAGGGTGGTATACAGGAGTTTGGCTATGTACTGATACAAATCCTTTGGATCTATGTGCATTAATTTATGTTTTGAAGGGAACACAGGTGCTATTTGTAGCTTTGAATTCACAAATTAAAGTGCACCACAAGAGACATATATCCATGTAAATTAAAACTAATGAAGAGGCTTCTACAAAGCTTCGCAAAACCAAGCTATGTACCTTTATAAATCTCCGCAGTAGAAGAATTCTATAAAATTGAATTAAAATATTAACGTAGTGTGCTACTGTATTAACATACTGTAGCATGAAATGAACTTTATCCTTTTAGAAAAACCATTATTATTTAATGTAATTTCCTATGTGTTAATACTGTAGGAACAAGGAACCATAGTCAATGTACAATTATCATCCCAGGGAGATGGATTTTCAGATACCTGTTATTTACTTTGTCCTGCTTTTTTTTTTCAGCCTTGGACTGAAACTCTCAAAGCCAGATTTTCCTGTTTCTGCACAAATATTCATTTTTCTTCCACTTCCCCTCTCAAATATATAAAGTCAGTTGCAACCTGAAGTCACTGGATGTCATGCTTAGCATCAAGCCATGCGAAAGCACAGCAGCTGTGTCGTCTAATGCTGGGCTGGAACCTACCAATGTGAAGGAATGGCCTGAAGCTGTGTCAGGGGAGGGTTAGGTCGGATATTATAAAAAATTTTTTTCACTCGGAGGGTGGTTGGGCATTGGAACAGGCTCCACAAGGAAGTGGCCACAGCACCAAGCCTGACTAAGCTCGAGAAGTGTTTGGACAATTCTCTCAGGCACAGGGTATGATGCTTGGGGATGTCCTGTGCAGGACCAGGAGTTGGACATGGTGGTCCTTGTGGGTCCCTTCCAACTCAGCACATTCTGTGGGAGAAGAGGAAAGCCCCATGTTGCTGACAGAGCTCTACTGTGAAGAGAGAAGCTTCTGGCAGCTCCCCATGTGGAGGTGCACTGAGCAGAGCAGATGCAGCTGTGGAGACCTGCTGGCAATGCTGACAGCCAGAGGCTTTCTCCCCTGAAAGGGGGAGCACAGACAGAGGTCAAGCATCACACTGCAGCCATCAGAGCCTTGCAGTGGGTGGATTGAATCTACTTCACAAAACAAGAGAGGTTTCTCTGCGGTCTTTGTAGTGCCTTTTGAACATAGAAGGCTGGGAGGAACAATGAAACGTTCTTCTCTGCAAAACCCTGTGCAAAGTCTTGATTTGGAAGAGTCTGAGCAACTTCAGTACCCGTAGATTCTTCCAGATAAGTACTTGTAGTATGTCTATCATACTGTAAGAATCCTTTCTGTTTAAAAATGGTTTTTTTTGTTTTAAAGCAACCAAATATTTGTATTGAAAGGTGAAAAAAAATCTTTCGAAGAAGATTTAGATAATGGAAATCAATAGACATATGTAAGGAAATGTTTTGGAGTATCTGAATGACTGATTAATGCAGATCTTGACCCATTTAGCTCCTTTAACCAATAGGAACTCAATGTCACTTTAATTTTATAGCAAACAAGAAAAGGGGGAATTAAAAATACTAGAACTAAACCATTGTAAATTACATCAGAACAGTAAAGGGTTAAACAACATCACTAGAAAAACAAAATTTTATTGTCTTGTAAGCCAGTTGGCTCTAAAACTGTTGGGTTATTACTCTAAGCAAACTATAGCCATCCACCACTTCATAGTCCTAAACAGAAACTTGAAGGACATTCGTTTAAATGAAATTTCAAACTATTTCTTTATTTTTAAACAGTCCTCAGATTATATAAATTAGTGCATTGTATCCTATGCTTGCAATGGACAAATAGTACCCATTTACTGCATCTCAGCAGTAAATCTGAATAAAATGCTTACAAGGGGTATTTCAATAAGTGATGGTATTTCAGTCCTTTATAGTCCTGTAAACATCCTCTTAGGCATCTCAGTACCAGCTGACTTTCATATGTTCTACAGATGCTTGGTATTCATTCATTTCAGAAAGGAGTTTAAAATGAAAGTAGTTTCCATAATGCTTGAAGGAAAGAAAACAGCCTTCTTTAGTTGTTCATGATGACTGAACACAGAATGAAATGGGGTGATGAGGATCAACAACACTTTCTAAAGTTTATCATTTTGCACTAATGCATATTTTTTGAGATAAAAGAAGTTAAGTTTATGACTACGTAGCATTTCTTCCTTTCCCTCAAATTTGATGAAATCCATGGTGTTAAAAAGCAAATTTTGTGATGGCTTTTTAAACTAAGTAAAAATATTTTCTTCCCTTTCTGAGGGTTAATATTCTGTTTTATTAACCTTTCTACACATCTTTCTGTAGTTTTAATACACAAGGAAAAAGAAATCAGATAGATAAGGCACAGCAGTGGATAAGAGATTATCTGTGGTCAGGAGAATGGATAGTAAGCAGAAGGTACTCATACAGATGAGAGCTGCAGCCAGTTAGCTGAAACTGATAGTGAAAGATTAATCCAGCTGAGGAAATTAGTTTCTGGTCAGTAGAAAGCAATTGAAATGCTACATATTATTGATTGGCAGCAGTCTCAGTGGCAAAGCTGAAAAACAAGAACTCTTAGTGTACGATCTGAGAAATAACATTCTCCATGTAGCAGAAGCATGTTAGAAGAGCAGCCATGGAAGGAACACAGGTATGAAAAGATTTGCTTTGCTCATAACTGACAGAAGTAAAGACATAAAGTGATTCTATTTTAAGGAAATGAAAGACTTAAGGAAATAAGAGAGAAATGAGGGGCATAAAGTGCAATCTTTTGGAGTCAAAGGCATGTTGGGACACATGATAAAAGCTGAATTACAAGCATGACACTGGGAAGTCTTTGGTCAGGTAGATAAGCAGAGAGAGCTTCATGGTATTTCTAGCAGGAAAAAAATAATTCCAGTAGTAATATATCTATGAGAATCTCCCGTTACTAGATATAGACTGAGAAATTAATGACGCAAATATTCACAGAATCGTTTAATCCTGGATATGGCAGTTGAAACAGTAACTCAAAAAATTAACATGCAGAAGAAGAAATATTTTAAACTTCATTTCAGTAAATACTTAAAATATTCATAGTGTTAAAAATAACTAGAGCTGCAAGATTGTAAATTAAATGGGAAATATATAGAAATAATAAAGTACCTAATTTTCAAATGGCAGGTGTGGGGGAAAAAAAAGCACAACAAAGAAAAAGAAAAAAACCTGAAAAAGAAACAAGTTGGGGAAGACAAAGCAAACTGCTGTGTGACAGAAGCCAAGGATTAATTTCAGTGGAAGATACTATAAATACTCAGGATCTAAATCTCAGAAAAAGACAGAGCAATCCTTGGAGGAAAAAACCCTACACTTACAGCATGAACACCTTGGGATAGATATATATATATAGCATCTGAAAGAAGAGGGGAAATGGAGGGATGATCAGCAAAGTATGTCAGACTAGAAGTGAAGAAGTACAGAGAAGTATTAAAACAAGCTTAGTCTTTGGGATAGAACATGCAGCCAATTAAATAACAATATATGAGAGAAGAGCTAGTGCATGGTTCCTAAGCTGAGTTAATATTTAACTTCAGTGTTTGCTACAGTGTTAGCCATTCAGACATACACATGAACACGGAGATGGAGTTTACTGCTGCAAAGCATATGCCAGTTGAGAAGGCAGGATAATCCTAGCCTAGAAAAGTTAGTAAAAGATTATGAGGATGTCTTAATAGTTCCTTCCTTCCTTCCTTCCTNTTCCTTCCTCTAAAAAGGCTTGAAGAAGAATATGCAACCTGGATACAAATTTAAAATTGAAGACAATACAGAATAGTTCTAAGAAATAGCATGCCACTCTAATTTAATAACTGCCTTTGACTCTTCCATAAGTAAATTCATTTGACTTAACAGAAATAATTGATGGTGAAGAGAGAACAGAGAAATTGTAAGATGGATGAAGAACTCTCAAAGATTATTGTGTAAGAGATTTTAGTGAAGTTTCTATAAGATAAATTTGGGACTCAATGTTCTGAAATTTTTTATTAAGGTTCTTAGTAAAAAATGAAAATGTTAGGATGAAATAAAAAATAACTAAATGCATTCAGCATGAAGAAGAAAACATCAATTAAAAAAAAATAAAAAGAGTGACAGTTCTCTCTGAAGTGCATACAAGGCTGGTGAACACTTGTCAAACAAAGAATACCAAAACCATAAATTTTCAGACTGTCTCTTGACACCAGATCATAGTGCCTATCTCAATTCAACACAATGCTTGAGTCCCTTCCATATAATTAATGTCTACTTTGCCAACTTTTTGCTGGCTTCATTGCAAACAATTCACTCCACACTTAGTCCAAAGGAGATGGTCCAGCTCTGCACTTGGCATTGGTATCTGGAGATTAAAAGCTTGTTACATACTTTTGAGAAAATAACTTGCTTTATAGGTGAAGACTCATTCACAAGTTCTGTATCTGACCTTATTAACTGCTTTTTGTCATTTTCCACAACCACTTTCTAAATAGATTAAAACTTAACCATATACCAAGTTTAAAATATGAAAGAGTAATGTTCATTCTTATCAAGACATTTCCTCTCACTGATCCCCAGGAGATGAGGAAATGTATTCATATTTGAAGCTACTCATGTCAGTCCTCACACAACCCCGAGGAACCTTTTCTTCAGGGAGCACAAAGTGTATGTGGCTGTTGCATTCTCACTGCCAAACTCCCTGCTGCTTACACTTAAGTAGAAAAGTTTTAGCAGTTACTCTGTGCTATGAAATTTACATTGCTCTTGCTACATAACCTTTTCCTGGCTGACAACTGTCTGATTGCTGTACTTGAGGAGATAGTGGGACAGGCTGACCCAATCAAATCATATATAGAGCCAGAGTTCAAGGAGGTTTGGGGTTTGTTATCAGAAGGAAAATTCAGCCAAACTTAGTTCTGCTCCTGTCAGTCAGATCTGCACCTTTCCCAAAATTAAAAGGAAGTTTCTGGAAGAGACTGCAAACATGAGAGAATTATGCTGGTAGAAAAGGCACTCTTCATGGGAAAAGTTAATTAATTAACTATAATAACTACGATTTTGCTGGTTTAATTTTCTCACCATTTTATTTTTCTTTTTGTTTTTGTGTAAAAAAAATCAATTAACCTGGATAGTTTATGCAGGTTAGTATAAGGGAAGAATTAGAAAAATTAGCCATAAATTATATGTTGAGTAAGACATTAATTTATCCTAATGTGTAATTGGAACTGCACAAGAAAGTGAAATGGCGAAAGGGCCATTCCAATTCTTAAATGTCCTGATGTCCTGAACCTGGGAGTACAGCTCTCATCTAATTAAACAAACTTTACTCAGTGAATGAAAAGAATATGCAATTAGATCTTCATGCAACTACTATGTCCTTTAAGTCTCCTGAAATGCCAGGCATTATTCCCAAAGGTGAGGCAGGTTAATGAAGGATGAAACCTCCTGCTCTTCAGGAGGCCTCTTAACCTGCATGCTCTAAAATGTGTGTTTATGTAATGCTATCTATTCGTAAAATAAAAGTGAGAAGCATAGGATTATTGGGAAATTCAAGTGAACCATGGATGTTGCATCATGCTGTATCTTTCCCCTGTAGCTTGTAAAATAGTGGTTCTTTAGCCTGGTTTCTCACCTTCATTTCCAATCTGGACCCTACTTATATCAGAAAATATATCAGGGAAAACATGTTCATGAAAGAGTATAATAGTACTTTGCTTTTCATCACTACCTTCCAATGGTAATCGAAGAGTTGCAGTGAATGGATTTAAAACTAAAAGTGCAAGACTGTTCAAAATGTTGAGCTGGTACTGTGAAAAAAACCCAGCAGCTGAACATTCTCACTATTTGCTCAAGATAACTATAAACAGCAATTCAGGGTTTTAAAATGAGCAATAAATAAATCAAGATTAAAAGCATGACTATACCTTCCATATCTCATCATATATTTGTTTTTTATGTTCCATATGAAATTAGTAATAATTGCACCCTTGTGAAAAGTATTCCACAGAAATTAAAGAATTTTCTGATCCCCTATGTTAGCTGCAGAGAAGGTAACATAGAAACTCTTGCAGAATTATTAAGGCAAGGTGATAATAGCCAGAATTTTCACCTTATCAACCCTGCCTGAAGGGCAGAAATAGTTGGGATGAAGCTGAAAATTTTCTGGCTCTTTCTGGCTGAATTTTTGTTTGAAATATTTTGTTTTATAAATCAATAACAGTAAACCCTGAGGACAGGGACCAAAACTCTGGCACTGGTGAGAACATTATTCATCTTCCTCGGCTGGCTGTTCAGCCCAGTGGCATACAATCTTACACCTAAAGTGATAGCCATGCCTGACAGGAGTGGATGATAACTTATCTAAAGGCTATATCTATTGGGTCTGTATTATTATATTGCAGGTAACAGGAGTTTTTCAATTGACTGAAATAAAATGGAGATTTGGCACTGAGTGAGATTACTTATGAGTAGGATAAAGTGACTTTAGGTTTTAAAGCTACACCAGAGATATAGTAAATACATCTTTTATTATTAGATGCTGAAACTCATCCATGTGTATCAAGTCAGCACAAAGCTTTTATATTACTCTCTGTAGTTTAGAGATTCCGCCGCTGGAAAATGTTATAATAATTTTAAAAGGTAGATAGGTTATTATAACCTTAATATCTTTCCTTCAAAGGAGAAATCAGCTCTCCCCCCAAATGTCTTATCAACTCTAAAAAAAGAAGCTAGTGAGGATCTCTTACACTTATCTGTCAGTATGTGAAAGAAAATGTGAATTATTCCTCTGAAAATGCACTTCTATGTATATCTAGTTCAGTCAATATTCATTTAGTTGTGTTTCTTTTCGTTGCTGTTAATCTATTGCAGACAAAAAGGGTTAGGAGGGAGAAAAGACTTTCAGTAGGACAGATACTCCCCACAAAATACAGTAGAAGGAACCCTAGAGGTGCTGGTTATTCACTCTTGCCCCTGAAGAGTGACTAGACTACTTTAAAAATGTCCTGAAAATGTCTAGATTAATTTTCAAGCTCTTCAAAACAGAAAATTTTCATTCCTAGTGTGTTCAGAAAACACTTCACATCATTATATATACCATTATAAAAACATCCATCATATACAGTTGTTCCATGAATGTTGATTATTTTCTCTGACCAACCTGAAAAATTCTTCTAACTCCTTACACTTGTATCTGTCATCTTACATCTATTCATTTGTATCTGACAAAGCTAAATGTGCTCTGCTCTTTTCATCTTTCCTTTAGCATCTTCTTGTAGTCTTTTATGTTCCTCCCTGTGCTCTCTTAGATGTGTCAACATTAGTGCTCGCAGAAAAAGGGAAGACTTCAGGATGATCTAATAGATATTCTAAATCAGGAATTGCTTTGACAAAGTAACACAAGCTAGCCTGCACAGCCTGGCACACTGTGCCCAGTGAGGCAAATGGCAGAAATCATCTTAGGAGACAGCCAGGCAATTTTATGTTGAGAGAAAATTGTAGGAGACAGTGACATATCAGAGAGTAAAGGGAAAGATAAGCTTAAGAGGGACAGACTCTTTGGGATACGTTGCTTTCCTTGTGTAAATAGTTCTTAAGCTTCTCTGAGACATCTAACTTCAGCAGCTGATGTTTTACGTTATGCTGAGGCAAAAAGTTTGCTAATAAAATCAAATTTGATTTCATTTAAAAGGAGCACAGAGTTGTTTCAGGAGTTCAGGACAGGTTAAATGCGACACATCTGAGATTTAATTTTTGAAAAACTAGCTTTTCTAGCTAGAGATTCTGCAGATTTAATGTGCTTGATAAATAACTGTCATTGCTACAATGGGACTGACATAGCAGGTATAGGAATAGAAGCTCAAAGGAAGCACAACTTGGTGAAGATGAATGATATCAAACAACAACTTTAGTAGAAAGCAACTTTGACAGAAAATGTTGCATTGATTCAACAGTAATTTTGAAACTGATATGTAGGTGTATGTATATACTGCAAGAATTTAGAAATACTAGTGTATCTGACACATATACCCTAAATTATTGAAGGTGGCCTTGTTTCGTTTGTCTGAAGCAATGCAAAATATGTGAAAATAAAGTGCTAAAGGCTGGTTGAGTTTTAAGTCCTGTATAGATTTGGATATTTCCACAACACCCATCAAATTTAAAGCATTATAATGTAGAGTACAAGCAAGAACTATGAAAAATATTATGGAATGGACTATGGAATTAATTTTTGAAGCACATTTGCATTTGAGCAAATGACTGCATTTATACTTGGGCAAATTTTAGTTACCAGAAAACCATCAGAAGCAGAATTTAGGGGAGGTATTTCGGCCACTTTGACATTTAAATTCTAAAACTAAAATCTTATAACCTTGGCACAATGTTTGTTGTCTTATAGCCTTTGCTTCTATGTTTCTAGCATAAAATGAGAAGCCACCTTGAATTTGCAAGTTATGAGTAATAATTTTCTCGGTGCAGCTGGCATTGTACAGCACTGTAGCATGTCACACAGAAAAACAATGATGCAGTCACTGACAAAGAAGCAAAGATATGTGATCAAAAATCCATCTTAGGAAGCATGGGGTGGGTGGGGGGAAGAACTGGAAGAACAAAACGGAGAAAAACTCACTTGATAAGTGGGTTGAGATAAAAAGAGTTTAATAAATGAAGGAAAGTCCAAAAAGAACCCTAGCAATACAAAGGCAATCACTCAGCTCCTTGTAGAAGCAGACCAGTGCCCAGTAAGTCTCTCAGCGGCATCCACCTTGGAGAATGTGCCCCATCACTTTTAATTTTGCATATGATGGTATATGGCACAGAACAACCCCTTGGTCACCTCAGGACCTGTTCTGGTTGTGTCCACTTCCAGCTTCCTGCTCCCAGCCTCCTGGTTGTGGGGGGCAGAGTGAGAAACTGAGAAAGCCTTGACACTGGGCAAGTCCTGTTCAGCAACAGTTCCAACATCAGTGTGTGAACACCAGCATTTTAGTCACAAATCAAAATCACAGGAACACAGTGACTGCTATAAAAAAGTTAACTCCAGCCCCACCACATGTGAGTAAAAACATTATGGACTGAAACTTAATTTTAGTCTTTGTCCTTGCCTGTCAGGGAATTGTTATTGGGTATGATCCTGCTGCCTTTTGAGTAAGTGCAAGTAGACCCTAGATCACAGTAAAAGTAGAAATAGATATTTATTGTATCCTGGAAAATCTAGGTATAGTATTCAATCCATACTTAATTAAATGCCTTTGAAACTGATGAAGTATGAAAGTTAATTAACCTGAAAGGGTGGGATTTATGGAATGTGGCTGATGTGATCTTTACGCTCCTCTGAAACCCAGTTTCAAGTCCAGGGGTCTGGAATGTCTTTGTCATGATAATGCTTCATTTTGGCAATTCTATTCAAAGCTGGAATGATTTTTTTTATCTTTCAGCACACCTAAACCTCTACAGTATTGATCAAAATTGAAACAATAATATATGAGGCCGTCACATAGCCATTCACTAGAGTGTTTGTACAAATGAAAATATAAACTATACCACTCCCAAAGAGTGGTAGTTCACACCAGCACTTACTGTACTTCCTTCGACTGAAAACAATTCAAGTGAAAACAAATAAACAAGTCATTTCACATTAATTTTTCTTTCACCAAAGTTTTTTCTATCATATATACCAAGACTCTTTGAAGTGGATACTGTTTGCCTACACTTTAAATATGCTAATTTCTTTTCCTGTGCATGTAGACTTCATCCATGGTCAGCATTTATTGCCAGCTTCAGTTGCCCAAGCAGTAGTGCCTGAGTCATTCCCAACCAGTTTCTTATCTCTTTTCCTTCCAACAATTCTTTTTTCTGAAGACTCTGAAGATCCTTGTCAGGAGTGAATAATCAGATGCTGTTTTAATTTTATTAAATATAAAATCTGTGGTTTCTGCCTTCTAGCCTGTGTCAGCTGCACCATTTGAATTGAATTTACACCCCCAAATAGATAAAATATTAAAAAACCTCACTGCAGTTTGAAAAATCTTGTAAAGTTTGTGTCACAGCAAGAAAATGAAAGTTGTAGTGCTCTCCTTTCTTTAAATGATTTAGAGAGGACTGAAAATTGCAGGTAAACATTCTTATTGGTATAATGTCACTGGAGGTAATTTCTTTTGCTAGATTATGTCCTTCTGTGGCATTCTACCCAACTACCTCACCCACCACTTTTCCTAGAAGTATTAAAAAGTCATATATCCTTTCACAGCCCCTATACTCTTTCTAAACTCAAATCAGCCCAAACCAAAGTAAGTTAATAGTTAATACAAATTCCATTCAAAACATCAAACATCATAAATGCTGGTGGCAGAAAGAGCCTAAGTTTGGACCTAATACTCAGTAAGAAGTAGCCGCTTAAAAAATGATACTATAGTTTTGGTTTGTGGAGAAAAATCTCTCTGAATATGTTAGATTTGTCATTCCTGAAAACATGTGCAGCATAAATCCTGCACAGGCTCTGTAACTGTGGCAAGCAATGCTAAACAGGGAAATAACTTTACCTAAAGGAAATGTAAACAAAAAATAACTAATTGATCCAAAGGGATTCTCATGTCATTAAATATGCAGTCAAATTTGTATGCAACAAACTTCTTCCCCAAACTGAAAATAAGGCTGGATCCACAGCAGACTTGCCTGCCTCAGTGCTAGGTACATATGTAGTCAACTTGGGTTTTTTGTCGCAATAGATGCATTGGATTACTCATTTTCAATATTCATCACCAAAATAAATCAGAATTAAATGAAGAACATGGTTTATTGCACTGACACTTAGATATTGACATAATTACTGTCTCTCAAAATTCACAAGGCTATAATGTACACAGACAAATGGAAGTAACTATTTTTGCACAGTCATCTACCATATTTTTCAATGATTAAAATTCATAACAGAATTTGAACATCACACTCTTTGTAAGATGCTTTTATAGTTTATGTATGCAGCTATAATCATTGGCAATGTCACTCAGCACTTGTCAGAAAAGCCATGCTCTTAGTAATAGCATTTCTGTCTTTTGGAAAACTTTCTTATTTTTTTTTCTTAGTTGAAGGGATATTTGTAGAATAGAAGATTAAAAGGAGCATAAAAATCCTGAACCAGCAGTATAGTACAGCTTATACAATTCATAGGTACTATAATATTTTCCTTTTCCAGGAATTGCAATTAGCAGGAATAGTCATCTCCTGTGAAACTTACTGATCATCTTCATTATGTTCTTCTAACAGGTAATGACCTTTTTTATAAGATTAGGACCAGTATTTACTCATATAGGCTGTTACCCTAGGTAGAAACAGCCATGCAAAAGAAATGCTATGGCATTCCTTACAGCAGGATCATGAAGGAAGACAGATATTAC
Organism: Toxostoma redivivum; assembly: GCA_013397375.1. NCBI lineage: Eukaryota > Metazoa > Chordata > Aves > Passeriformes > Mimidae > Toxostoma > Toxostoma redivivum. The sequence continues at coordinate 442,383 of VXBI01001940.1, forward strand.
TTGAAAAATATCAGGCACACTAGCTCTTTTAGTTTAAATGAGAATTGCATAATGGCTGTCACTATGAATACTGCTGTGATCTGGATAAACATTAAATAAATCATACAGTGCTATGCATAGCTCCAGATTTACTCCAGCCTTTATCACAGAAAGTACTCTCATTTGTTCCTGCATGCTCTATTCATGACCAAGATCAGCTTTGCAAAATAGAATGCAAATAAAGGCAGGGCTAGAAATATGGGACTTACTAGTAATTAAGTGAGAAAGACTGGTGATATATATGGGAGAATGATATTTCTGATGATGTGCTCTTCCTTTTCCTGTCCCTGTGTTGATCCTGCAGACAGGGCTTCTTTCTGGTGTGCTTCCAGGAGCAGTACCAATCCAGCTCCAGGTGGAGCAGGACTTGCAAAGTCCTGATGATCTGCAGTGTCTCAGACCCATCTTGGACCTCAGTCTAGGCTCACCCCAAATCTGTATCCCTGTACTCACACAGATGTGAATCCAAGGGAAGCAGAAAGACAGGAGCACTTATCTCTAGGTTCAGGATGCTACCTTCTGTGGGAGGCAGTATTCCTTATGATTACTTCATGGCAGAGTGGAAGTCACACAACACAGTGGAAGTCACAAAGGCAGAGGCAGGATACAGCCTTTATGAAAGGTGGTTTCTCCTTGGCTCCTGTCAGCTCCCCAGCTCAGAAAGAACAAGGATGCCTTCGCTGTCAAGGTGGCAGGTTCTTTCTGCTATAAAAGATGTTTTATGCCTGGGTCCTTCTGAACTGGGACTTAAAACATTTTGAAAGCTTGAATTACATCTCAGAAGATATTTCTTCATTCAAGCAGATCACAAAAGGAGGCAGGAAAAAAGTACTTGGAAGAAATTTTTTTGGATATCTGAACAGATGAAAGAGCTACATCCCAAGCAGACAACAGGATACATTAGATACTTTTCCCTTCTTGGGTCATATATTGGCACAACAGTCAGCACACTTCATCTTGAGAAGTGATGAAATTTCTAATAAAACAGCTTTCTCCGTGCTTCTTGTTCTCTCCGCATTTTCAGAAGGTAAATTATCCCTTAATTTCTTTCAGTCTGGCTTATTGTTTGATTTCTCACTTCTCTCAGAGTTAGCTAGAGATGATCCGGGAACATTTCCAGCATGCCCACAACCTTCTGTTGACTCTCAATTGAATTGTTTCTTCCGAATGACATTTACCTATACAGAAACTGATATGGTATTGACTTTAAAGGCATTTTCCCCACTCTCTTTCTAGGATGAAAAGCTCAAGATTTAAGGAAGTTTGGTGACTAGACTATCCTTGAAGGTGGAAAGTCCTTCCTACTGCACATTTCTACCTTTTTTATATCTCTCTAGCTGTCTCTCTCCACCTTGACCTTGATACTAAATCAAAATGACTAAATGTGTAATGCAAATCATCAGATCACTGACATGGTTTATATTTGTCATACAAGCATGACATTCAGTCATGACAGTGGTCTTGGACTGGGATGATTTTAGAAAAGATGTTTGGAAACTTTGACCTATAGATTCTAAAACTGCAAAGCATAGGCACTGGTTTGGTTTGCTTTCCATTGTAAAGGCCTTGACCACCTTAGATGCTGTTAAAATGATAGCACATCATCTCTTGGCTCTCTTCTGTCTTAGGCCAGAGCATTTGCTTTTCATATAAAGAACATAAAAAAAAATAAAATGTAAATATAGATATATTTCCTCATTGCTTTAACTTTGGAATTTCATATACTGCACAATTTATAGAAAAACATAAAATATTTCCATTATATTTGACATATTCTGTGACTGCCCATACCCAGACACCAGCTATTCCTATTTACTCTAAAAAAATTCTAAAGAATTTTAAAAATATAAAAAATTCTTCCCTCTCCCTTAAAAACTGGACGTGAATTGTATTTCAATGTATGTGAGAGAACAAAGATTGACTGTCCCCTCAAGGCATTTGGTAAGATAAGAAATAACCTTAAGGCAATATTGTGACTTTTGCAACTATTGCTGTTTTGGAGATGTAGGGTAACGAAGTCCATTCCTTCAGTTTTAGCTGCCAGAGGCAATCTGCCCACAGAGGACAGAGCTTATGTTTCACATTTCTTGTCTTCCATGGATAATGCTAGAAGTAAGAATTATTTGACATATTAAAGGAAATCTCATATAAATCCCTATAGCCTCTTAATTTTAAACTTTTTTTTAATAGGAAAGAAATATTAAGTTAACCACTTAAATATTAAGACATAAGGCTGTTTTCAAACTTGTTACAGACAGGAGGATGCTATGTGCTTAAATTCCACACACCAACTGGGTTATGGGGAAAGTGAGGTGGACTCAGAAGCACCATGAGCTGTGCAGATGTAAAACTGCCATTAAAAAAAGAGAAAGCCTGACCAAGTAGCTAAACTTTGGGAAAAGTATAAAAAATTACTGTCTTACTAGGGGAAGTATTTCAAGGTTAGATCGCACAGCATTCTCAAAGAAGGTCCTGCTGTAAGGCAATTATGAGCCTGGAACATGACCAAATCCAACACTGCATATGGTGTACATGGAAATTAAAATATCTGGGATAAAAATTTGGGTTAATCTTATTACATTTATCTCAAAGATGAAGAGTCAAATAGTTTGAAATATAAAAGTACATTGGGACTGATATAAAAATCTGTAATTATAAAGAATCAGATTTCTTTCTTTCTTATTCTGCTAGCAAATGCATTCCAATACTTTAGGATTTTCAGGTGAACCCAAAATCATGGGGGAATTATTGACATAATGACAAGAATTATTCCCAGGGTTGGAAACATGGAGTAAAATTGCACCTAGAACACAACATTAACCATTACAGGCTCCCTGGGCAAACTGTCTATGTATTTCTGAGACTACAAGACATATTGAAAGTGAGGTGGCATTGAATTCCTTCTCTGCATCACTGTGAGCCCTCTGTAATGGGAAGCTGGCACAATCTTTTCAGAGAATGTGTAATAAAGGAGCATAACTCTCTCTACAGGGCTTATTAGTCACTTGCCACTAGTTACCTGCTTGAGAATCACAACACTGTGTATTTTGGGTGTAGCCTGCTAATTATTTTTTTGTTTTACTCATTCTTCCAAGTCTTCAAATAAAACCAAATGAGATGAAGCAGGTCAATAAATTCCCAAATATTCACTGAAGCAGGAAATGTAGTCTCATGGAATCCTGATTGCTCTAGAGACTTCTAAAAAAGAGTGGATGCTGTGCATACTTGTTGAGGCTCTAAGGCACAAAGACAAAAGGAATTTTCTTGCATCTCACTCATCAGGATTTGTTCCTTTTTTTTATTGCTGGTGTATAAATGTGACAATAGCATGAATTATTTCTGCAGACACAACTAACCACTAGAACTGATATTCCAATAGATGCATATAATATTGCAGACAAGACACAAAGTTCTAGCACTAGTTATGTCACAGCTTAATGAATTTGACATAGAATAAACATCCTTTCAGTAAGACCAGAAAAATTAAGCATCTTAAAAATACTGGCTACCTGTTTTGTCATGATGAGAAGACCAGCATGCTGCACTCTAAATTACTAGAAGTAGTTGATTAGGCAATGATGATTTCAAATATTGAGTTTAAGGATTTTAAAAACAGTGGTCCAAATTTTATCTAAGCAGCTAGTCTGCTGGGTAACTTTAGCTATTAAAGAGGAAACCTAATAAGCTTAGCTTACACTAAAATAGAATTTCACCATAATGACTGAGAAGGCATATGGTCCAGTTAGTGTCTCATGAGAGGCATAATCAAGAAGTACGAGTCTCTGTACTCTTCCCAATGGCACCTACATTTGCATCATAGTTGTGTGCATATTTGTCTATATCTGTACATGATGCAGGCATTTGTGTGACAGGTTGTCAGTCTGGAATAAATTGATTCACATAATCTCAATACAGTATTTTGCAACCTAGGACCACTAGGGATTAAAGAACAGAAATCTGTGCACGGGGAACATCTGAGTACCTGCAGCGATGAGAGACTGGCTACAGCAGTCTCCTTTTCTGCAAGGAATCTGTCTCCCTGTCTAATGCATTCCCAGGGTTTAAATTGCAGCTCCTGCTTCAGCAGCCCTCAACAAGTTAAAAGAGCAAGTGCACCCACTTCTGATTTTATTCTACTGTTTGTATATCATCCATCTTTTACTCATCTTTTTCAACTGGAATTATTTTTACAGCTATCTAAAGAGTCCCTTCCCTTCCCTTCCCTTCCCTTCCCTTCCCTTCCCCATTGATTTTCTGAACACTGCATAGCATTAAAACACATTTAATTCTCCAATGGACACACACACAAAAATAATGCAATGCATTTCGTTGATCTTAGGATATAACATAATGATGTCTTAGTCCCTGATATCAAAAAAGAAAGTCAAACCCATAATTGGATAAAAATTCTCAGTGTCAAAATTTTGACATTTGGGGCACTATTTTTTGTCTGTTTGGTAATGCACAGTGCTGCTTTCTCTTCACAGTAGTAAATTTAAAATTATCTCATTTGCTACTGTCTGTTTGAACTTTCCATTTCTCACCTTTCATGTCAATCACAGAATGTAGAAAGGGAAATAACTTCTTGGTGATTGGACACATATAGCTTTAATCATCTGTCAGCTCCTGTAAATCAGCAGAAAGAACAGTCAAAGACAGTTCAAAAACTATAACCAAAGTGTCTGAAGCTAGCCAGGTTTCTCTGATTGCTTGATTTATTAAAAAAAAAAAGAAAGAAAAAGATTAAAAGTGAAAGTAAAGTACATTGGGTATCCAAAAATGTTAAATACATAAGGGATCGTTATAATGATCCTAGATGTAAAATAATATCTATAACCTAATGGTTAATTAGACTTTGGAGAACGTAATGTGTGCAGAAATCTGATTAAATGGAGAATATAACAAATTATTTCCTCTACCTAGGGTTTTTGAATGTAGATACCATCATTCCCATAAGCTGGATTTTTACACTGGATACCCTCTCTGAGGCCACCTGAGGCCACCCATTTCCATCTTCCTACCACCAGTCTAGCATAAGAATTAATAAAAACAGCTTGACAGAGATTAAACAGAAATCGTGTTTAAGATTGGTGAGGCTTCCTGTGTACTCACTTCTGTTAACTCTATAAATACATCTCTCTTTAAACATGGTCAGGAAACCAGACAAGGGGTGGTCACCTACCATGCCCTGCTGCTGACATTTCCTGGCTCTTCTTGGATTTTGTCATCTTGCTCTCTCCATCCTGGCTGCAGAGCTCAGCCAGTGCTGGTGACAACAGGGTGAGTCAGGGAGCAGTTTTTCTCTGTTGCCAAGCTATTGACAACAGTAGCTTATTTTATTTTGGCAGTTCCTTCCCTTCTCAAGGCCTTTTTTTCTTCTCTTGCTTATGCAACATTTTCTTCCCTTTCAGATTCTGTAAATATTTGCTCATGTTATTGTTTACATTGAATTTTGTGCCAGGTGTTTACAAAGTTAGATTTTTTTTGCCTCTTTTTAGTCTATAAAATATCAGTGTCATTGCTAAAGGAACTCAAATAATTTTCCCAAAGGACCTATAATTTTTAAAAATTTTTTCATTCGTGCCAGGACATGAATTTCAAGTCAAAAGGCAATTAAATGAATCCTGACATTGCAATCAAACCTTTTTCTTTGATGGGTATATTACCAGAAATTTGATGAGAAGCAAATAAAGGTAGTTATGAATTGTAGCTCCATTCTCTTTACAGAATAAAAAGAATGCAAATTAAAAGGCAATCAGGAGCAAACATCTCACAACATCATCATCAGAAGAAAAGAATATCTTCATTCTTCAAGTATATTCGTATCTTTTCCCCCACTGCTTTACTATTCCTCCATGGATCAGTGGAAACATGATTTCTCCTCTTGAGGCATTGACAGAAGAAGTAATGAGATGCAGTTCTGATAATATCAGTGATTGACAACACAAAACCCATGGAAGTATGGTAAAGATAGGGCCATGCTCTTTTGTATGGAAGTTCCCAAGGTCCCTTACAAGTGATGCATGTAGACATTATTGTGTCTTTCAAACAAGCACAGAGACCTTCAGGATCTAGCAGAGTTTTATAAGACAATGTAATGATTTCATAGGGTGCAGACAAAGTAAAGCAGGTGCAGTGTGTTCAGTCAGAATATTTACATGCTTAGAAAATAAACATCTGCAAAGTTTTTATTTACTTTAAAAGTTCAAGGGGTGCAATGAGTGGTAGAATGTAGTTGAACTCATTGTATTTTTATTATTTCAGAGCAATCAGGATGGCAAATTCCAGATCCTGGAAATTGTAAATAACTAGTCATAAATATTTTCAAATATATCAAAATGTGCTCACACACCTCATGCACTGATTTTATGGCACTCTGAGGAAAAAGGAAGAACACTACAGCTATTACCCCAGTAGCTGCATTCACTTAGACACTGCATGTCACCAATCCTTGTGTATAAGTTACACAATAGTAACAGGTAAAAAATAAATGTGAAACAAAATATTTTATGAGGGAAAAATATCCCTAGTCTATGATATTTCATTATATTATTTGAGAAACAACACTAATCAAGGAAAAGTAGAGAAATTGTTGCTACGCAAACTGTGATCAGAGGGGAGAAAGGTCTAAAGGCAAAGACTCTGGTAACAGAGTTCTACCACATCAATCTCTGCCAAACAATTATGCAGATTATTATTTGACAAACATATTGATAAGATAAAAACTGCAGACACTATTCCACATGCTATCAGCATGTGAAGAGATTTTTGGAATCAGATTTTATGAACTTTTAAATTGTTCAAGTTTCTTTATGAAATGATCAGCAATTTTGCTCAAAAGTAACACACAGAATAGAAGAAGGAAGATTATTCCCAACAGTAATATGTGTTTTTCAAATGTGTAGCTTAACTAAGCAGAAAAAGTTATCAACAAGCATTTAAGGAAACATTAAAAACACATAAATAATCAAAGTCTATTTACAATTTACAGCTAATTTCCTTGAAATATGTACACAAATTGTAATTCTGTCAAGCAGTCAAATTTGGCAACTGTGATTTTTTTCCCATAAAATATTTATGTGAAATTGCAAATGGTGGAAAATTTTATCAATCATTACAGCTTATTAGACACAGTTTAGTAAAACTGCCACCGGATTCAGTAGATTTGATACAATTCTAAGATATTTATTAGACTAGCAGTTAATGATATTTAATTTGGAGGGGGTTCCGTCTATTTGGTTTATTTTATCTTGTTTATTTTATTTCACTTAATTTCACTTTATTGTCATTTCAATTCTATTATTCTATTCTATTCTATTCTATTCTATTCTATTCTATTCTATTCTATTCTATTCTATTCTATTCTATTCTATTCTTTGCCTTATTTTATTGATTTAACTAGTCAATAGTTCCAAGTAGGTTCAGATTTTGGCATCTAAAACCTTCCATTTTCCTTGGCCATATTACATCTTACCAGCTAAATGGGCAAACCACAACTGTGACTTGCACATTTCTCTAGGATAGACGCTGCTACTTTTCATTTATTTTCTTGATGTTCACAGAAGGAGCTAAAATCTTGTATTCCTTTAGACAACTTCAGGGTCTACCTTTCCTCAAGTTACAGAATGAAGTTTGTAGGATTCAATATGGGAAATGCTGCAAGATTTTTAGTATTATTTAATTATTTATTTCATTAAGATTAAATGTTTGTATTTTATTAAGCACTTAAATAAACTTCTCCATAGAGAAGTTACTATTCTTTCTGAGAGCAAGCTCCCCCATTCTGAGTGGACACACTTGGAGCTGTCTCCAGAGGCAGGAAACACTGCAGGTAAGAAGGGGAGAGAAGGGGGAAGACATGGTCACTCCTCCAGAAGCCCTCCAGTCAGAGGAGCTGTGAGAGTGGTGTGCATAAAGGGTGTGCACCCTGTACCCTCAGTCATGATGTGCTGCCTCCTTCTCTTATCCCTCCATGTGTCAGCTAGGCCTGGCGTGGTGGATGCTCTTTGATCCCTGAGATGGGTCCAGATAATGGTGTCTACACCTGGTGCAGGCCAGGAAGCACTGGTGGAGAAAGGGAGTGGATACCAAGTGGAGTGGCTATCCAGTTTTGTGCTGTATGCCTGCAGGAACTCATCAAGAGCTTTGACAGGAGGTAGGGGGCTTCCACCTGGGTGGCTCCGCAGAGAGCAATATAACTGCAGGATGTTACCTACAGCTTCAGTCCTCTCAGCAACTGAACTTGCATTTTTTTTATTTAGTTATAATTTTATTTTTATTCTCACAAGCTTTTCATTTCATTGCAATTAGAAAAAGGATGCAGAGGTTTAACATTTGGAGGTGCAAGGACAGTAGCAGTCTTTAAAGTTGTTAGCGTTTTCTCTTAAATATTTTCCCAGTTAGCGTAGAGGGAAAAGAAGGAAATGGATTAAGCCACAGCACTGCTCAATAGTGTAACTACATCTCTCATTCTGGCAGCTTGCACCAGTACAACATACTTCATGAAGAGTTACTTTGATGGACTGTGCCCCTGTGACATTGGACAAGAGCAGTAATGGCAGGCAGTAAGTCCATCAAAAGGATTCACATTGAAAAAGCTGCAGACCTTGTCAGAGGGTGACCTATCTGGAACGGCATGACCATTAATTTTCTCTTTTGTAATTTTTTTTCCTCTTCGTTAGCAGATTAGTCTTAATTAAACACTAGCTGTTAGTTCAAAGGGAGCTAGATCAAAGAAGGAAAAAGCCCAATACATTTATGCTAAAGTACTTGGCATGGTACTTTCTGGAAAAGCAAGTGAAAAGTGTTATATGACCATACACTTGTAGCCAGAGCCTGAAAAATAGAAGCCTCGTCTTTATAGCTGGAATTCTGCAGATTATCTGTTTGGTTTCTTTTCAAGTCATACAAACACCCCTTCCAGGACTGTCTCACATAAAGGTATCCACTTATTGACAATCAAACTGGAAGTAGTGCCCAACTTCAACAATAAATACAAAATAGTCTTGGCCATGCTACAAATAAGTATTACTAGTTTAGGAGGCAAGTGAATTTGAAGATGATTAAGTGGAAATCTGCTCAAAGTTTTAAGAAGGATTTGACAAGACAAGCAATTTTCCTTTGAGCTTGTATTCAGCTTTGAATCTCACTAGAACAGAGTTTTCATTTCACAGGCAGTCACTCACTGCACACCAGAGCTTTAAAATTTAATGAATGTATCCTTTGCAGGAGAATCTGGCAATAGCTCAGATATATTAGTAAGTGAAATGATGTCAATCAAAAAAGAAAAAAGAAGTGCAAACAGTGTCTTTATGTTCATGTTGATAGTTTCAAAGCTGCTGTGTTTTGAATTCTGGAACTGTTCTCTACTTTGAACAAAATATAACCATAAAAAAAAGAAAGCATATTAATATAATATAATTAGTATAATTAGGAAGATAATAGATCTAATTATATGATAGCAAATTAATGAATATACATATTTTAGGGAGAGTTCTTTCAAATTAAAATAGCCAATGCTAATTTTAATTTAGCTACTCTAAAAGGTAGCCACACTCACATATACAACAAGGTCAGCTTCTGTTAGGGTTCTGATCAACACCTATACTTGCACCACTAGGATTTACAAACATGCCAGGGGCAAGGCCAGAAGTAATCTCATGAATGAAATACAGCTGAAAGAAATGAGCTCAGCTGCTGGGAGTAAAAGAGCAGGAGGAGGCACCTGAGGCTTTGCAGAGAGCAAGGAAGTCTAAGGGAGGTGGATGGTGTGGATTCTATGAGCAATAGTGTTGTGTGAGAGAAGCTGTCCTCAGTGCTGGAGAAGCTTTTCTGGAGGGCAGCGGCTGCTCCAGATGAAGGACTTCAGCCCAGTGGTGGGATGATACTGGTACACTGCTTTATGAAAACTGTTGGTATATGAACATGCATACAAATGTTTGTTATAACTTTATCAAAATGCTCCTTGCATATCCTGTTGACTCAGACCTTTTGGTTTTATGCTGAAAATCGACAGGACAAAATACATGTCTCCTTGTCAGTATTCCTGTATAGTATACGTGAAGCCATTTCAAGTGCTGCATCTCTCACAGATTCCTGATTTTCTTGATCAGAGATAGCTGAAATTGAGTTGTTTCTATTCTCTCCTTGAAGTTAGGATGACAAAGGCCACACAGTTTTTAAAGGCTGAGTTTTATGAAGGTACTCTAAGAATGTGCAGCTGTGATGAAAATGGACCAACACTTGAGTTATTTAACATAGAATTACTTTTCCCACTGTATGTTTGCTCATGAATGATTTTCTGAGATCCCACAAAACTATATGGTCTGTTGTGCTCTCCTTGGACAGGATGGGCTGTAACATATCTGGGTTTTAGGCATGTATCTTCTCTCTTCTGCTTCTTAAGAGTGCCTTAAATGTCACTGTGTGCTGTAGATACCTGGGTCCCTTTTCCTCTCCTCAGGCTGCTGCCTGATGCTGTGCCAGCAGAGGAGGGGCAGCACCCTTAGAGTGAGTCACATCCTTCACTCCTGGAACTGTGTCTGGCTGGGAGGAAAGCAGCCTGCACCGTCCATCACAAACCCTGTGACATGCAACTACATGTAGATGGAGGGGAAAAACAGTATATAGATGCATTGGGGTTTTTCTATTCTTGTTTTGTTCAGCTGTATTTATTTACATTCCAGTTACCATCTTCTGGAGCTCATATCTGTTTGCAAATACTGGAAACTCATAACTTTTTTTTATAGTTGGAAATTTTCCATGTTTTTATATTTCATGTTGCCTGATCTCTTTTCCTATTATAGTCCTGTGTTGAAACTAATAACTGCAATGGAATGTATAGGAGACATAACTTGTAAATATAAAGTTGCTTTCTATTATGAGACTTGTAAGATTAATTTAATTTCTTTATCAGAAGCACTAAGTGCTCTTGTTCTTGCCATGATATTTTTTTATCAGGACTTAGAAGACGATAATGATAATTAGCACAAATATGTGCCTGCTGGTAGCATGCATGAAGAACTCAGCCCAGCAGTCTCCCAAACTAAGCAAATTGGAAACTAATCAGTTATTTCTAAGTAGGAAGACAACTACTTTGCATAAGAAAAGATCAACGTAAAATGTAATTGTTGCTTTTATAAGCCAGGATTATTCATTATTTTGTATCTCATAAAGCTGTAATCCTAATTACATAGAAGGCTACATGTCAGATGCACAAGCCAAATTACTTCTACGATTGTTCTGTTAAACTTAAATCACGTGCAGCATCCTCTCTGTAGAGAATTTGTTGCTGAATGAGCTCTTCCCAGACATTTCCTATCATCAGTACTATGTAAAAACTTAATTTTGTGTTCTGTCTTGTAAAAATAGTTGGGTTCCTTGTGTATATTTTAGCACTGAGCCCTGAATGCCAACAGTTTCTTACATCATACATAACAGCTTTCTTGTTTTACTTATGTTATTTAGGAGTAGACTTATCAGTTACTTACCTGAATATCAGATACTGTTGTTGACTGCAGCTAACCTGTGGAAGTTTAAATAAAGAATTATCAGCACACAGAATATCTGAATGCAAATAATATTTATTGGGAGAGTGAAACCTAATACAATTATTTCTTCATAATGCAAACATTGGTTTGAGTAGAATGGTAAGCAGACTCCAGGAAAGCTTGCATAGACATACTTGTTATTTAATTGCAGCTAACATGTGATAATTGAGAGCTGGTGTGTATTAAGAGTACTTTTTGTACCTGTAATTCATCTATAAATCCACTGACATAAAAATATTATAATCTAAATATTGAGCAGTACTCTTGCTTTTGGACTCCTGACATTCCCAGGAGTACTGCTGCTTGCCTTGCCCCACCTGAAAATTGTGCTGAAAGCTAGTCTGTTTCAAGCCATTTTGCTATACATCTTCATTTATCTCTATTATCTTGCCTAGTTTTTTGTCTTTATTAATACATGACACACTAGAGCACCTTTCAGTGCTGATTTATATTAATGTCACAAAAATTGCAGCCTGCAAAAAGGAAACTCCTTCCCTCAGGAGGATGATAAATATCTACTTAAGCCTGTAATGGCATTAAATGTTAATGTTTTCCTGAAATGAATCAGACAGAAGAGGTGTTTAAAGGAAGCGTGACCCAGAAAGCACAACTAAGTGAAAACAAAGTCTCTTAATGCACTTCCTAAGGTACCCCTCAGTGTGAGTGACACTTGAAAGTACCAAGCCACTTCAGAAAGACGAGTGATGACACTTGTGCACTGCTAGCAGTAGAGAGTCTCTTGAAGGAATAGTAAATTTGGAGGGCTTTTTAATATACTTGAGATCTGGCAAAAAAGGAAGGCTGAAAGAAAGACCATTAAATTAGGGGATTTTAAGGAAAGGCAGGTTTAATATGGGATGGTAGACTCGGCTTATTGTGCTATGCCTTGTAATCCTATGCACCTCTTTTGAATAGCTCTTAGTGATTAAAATGGTTTTTTTCAGTTTTTTATGAAACTAAATTTTATAATAAACAGTCTCTAGAGGCATTCAAAATGTCCCAGAATGCACAGGAAGAAGGGTGTAGGTTATTTGTAGGTATATTATATTCAGATTTCTCCTGATAGGAGTCTCTGTGGGGACAGAGGTCTTAGGACCTTATGATATTTTGATATTTAGCTATGTAACCATTTAAGACTAACTTTCTTGACCCTCTTAAGAATTGCCTCACCTGGCAACAGTCTAAAACATGAAAAAGCCATGTTTCTAGATCTGTAGAGGCTAGATTCTTCAGTGTTATCTGTCTGACTTAATTACACTTTATAGTGGCTTCATGCACTGTCATAATGCACTAGCATGAATGCTTTCACTGTTTTGACTCTGTGAACTAAAATATGCAGCCTTCAGATTTACTGCTATGTGCCTGTGGTTTAGAAACTTTTTTTTTTTTTCTGAAACCAGTCTGGGGAAGAAGCTACAGGCCCAGCAGGAAAACTTCCTTTGAGGAAATTATGGTAAGATGGCTCCTGCAGGAGAGATGGGCTAAAGATTTTGACAGATGTGATTACAGAAGGGATATAGGATGAAGTTGTGCCATTACCGTCAGTAATGTCTTAACTTGAGGCATTTAAAATGCTCATTAAAATTCCCAAAATTTATAAAAATTCCTCAATAACTTGAGCTGTGAGGGTAAGTTTGAAATGAACCTACAATGACTTCAGGACAGAGGCAGCATTATAAAGCAATGAACTGTGACTATATCTTGCTCTCTCTGAATGAGGAGTGCTGGAGAAATGCTAACTCTGCTATTTCTACATATTCTCCGTATTCAAGTTTTTTGTCACATTATATGTTAATCAAACATCTTAAGTGCAAGTAGTTGCAGTGTTTGCATGAAAAATACTGTTTGCAAATTTTTATTTTTGCAAAGCTGTTGCAAAAATTATTCTATTATTCTGTTGTGCTTTAAGCCTGTCCTCCAGAAACAAATGAGCTGCTAACTGCAGGAAGGTCTCTGGACTGATGTGACTGTACAGCAGAGGCTGATTTTTAGCTTTTCTTGCTCTTGGTATTTTATAATGTGCAAGCTGTGGTAAGGAAAGATCATTCTGCTTCAAAGTGCAGGGGGATTGGGCCAGCCCAGCCCTCTTCTGAGAGTATCACCTTAGAAGGAGACCAGCAGGGAAGCTGGTAAGGAAAAGAGGTTGCTTGGGTTGCAGTCATGGGATATGTGTGTATGAGGGCAGGGAGCTTTGGCCTGGGGCTGGACACCTCTGAGTTTATTAAATTCTCTGAGGAGTTGCAGAACAATCCAGTCGAGGACTTTGGCTTTTGCTTAAAAGTGGCAAGACAGAGATTCAAAAACCTAGAGAAAACAGGGCATCTGAACAGCAATTTTTTGAAGAGGATTTTAAGTGCCATCATAGTTGGGCCATCAACTTGTCATGGCTCTATCCAAGATGGAGGTGGAGTAAAAAATTAGTTAAACACAGCTGAAGAGAGTGAGAAATTATAGAAAAGGAAGGGATAAAGGTAGTTCAGCACCAGGTATGATTATTCCTAGCTTCAAATGCCTTCACTAGGGAAGACTTTTTATAGGCACAGGTAGATGGTCACATCCAAACTTAGAACTGAGGTGATTTATTAGATGTGCTGGTGGTAGATAACCCTCTTGAGGACAAAAACTGGCTACAACCTTCTTCTAATACTAACAATAATTTCCACTAGCTTTGGCCAATGAAAATATTTTCAGATAAATAAATTTATCTAAATAATTCAATAAATAAATAAATATTATTATTATTATTTTCATTATTTTCATGGAGTCGTCTAACAGAATTTTTACCTTCATTCTGCTAAATGACTCTATTGCTAATGAAAATATATACTTAACAAAACAAACTAAAACCAAATAGGACTCTGTCAGCTTTTTAAACACAATGGAAAACTTCCTGTTCTCTATTCTTAAAACCAAAGAATGAAACTCCTGCACCAAGTGCTACTGGAGGGGAAACAAATACTTATGGTAGTGTATGCTCTCCAGTCTATATAAACTCTTATTTTGCACCATTTTTGCCTGAAGCACTGCTTGGTAATGACTTACCTTGAGGCTCTTTTTCTCTCTAGAGTAAGACTCCTGGAACAAAAATGTAACTATTAGAAGATAAAACAAAGCTTTCCAACCTTGGAACTTCTAAGGCTTCTTCATTACTCTGTATACTTGTGATGCATTTTTAAAATGCAAGGCAGAAAGGCTAAATACAAACCAGAAAAATATTCTTTATTTCATTTAAGTACTTCTAGAGGGACCAGCACTGCCTAATGTTATAAAAGTTACTAATCTCAAAATATGCAGACCTTTGTTAATGCACAGTAAAAACATCCCTTGAAAATATAGCATGATGCTTCTTTTTCAAAGCATTTATTGTGTTGCAAAAAGAAAGGTGACATGAATAAAGAACCCCAAATTTCTATCCGGTGCACAGTAGTATAGTTAACTGTGGTAAATGGAGGACACAAAGTTTATGCATAAATACCTATGCTAAATTTTTAGCATAGGTAACATAAAATTGAAAACAACTCCATGAAGCTCTGTTCCTCTGTCTCCATGTGACAATGTCAAAGAAACTTAGACTTGAGTTGCTTGACTAATCTTTATGGATGTTGAGGGTTCAGTTTGCCACATGACAGACAACAAGCTCTGAACCTGCTCAGCTCTTGGTGTACATAGCATGTACCCATACTTCATAGAAAAACACAGTGCTCCTGTTCATACATGGAGCGTAGGGAAATGTCTGCTCCTGGATTTGAGATGTTCTAGCAGGAAGCCTTTTCATTAACAGCTCCTAATGCAGCATTCCTTTGTACATGTGTGTGTGCACGTGGAAATGAAAGATATGGGGGTCAAAATCCTCTAGAACAGGAATACAGTGGAGTAAAAAAACCTCAAAGCCTCAACAAAAGTATAAAATCTTCAGCTCACACTACAGATTATGTCTATACTACATTTTTCTCTTGAATATAGTTATTCAGTACTACCAAACAGAGAGCAAAATCATACTCAGTTGTTCATGTATTACAAAGAACTGGAAGAATAACTCCCAGGGTTTCTCAAAGGACATCTTAAATCATTAAACAACGAGGTCCTGAATTCCTGTGTGACTGCCTGATGAGACACCTGCTATCATGTGGAGGTCATTTCTAGGTCCTTAACAGAGCACTGAACCTTGTTAATGTCACTTAACATCACTGTGGAGAGAGGCTTTTCTGAAGAGTATCTGGAGTTAAATTTAGCTCAAAAAAGGAGTGATTTTTAATTTTTTTTTCATTTTCTTTGCAACTTCAATTGCAGGGTTTTGCTTCTATGAATCTTCTATATTTTGAGTAGGTATTTCTTTTTATTAAAAGTTTTTAGGTGTCCACTGCTGCAAACATGAACTAGTGAAAAGTGCCTTTAAGTTTTTTAGTACCATACTCCTGCTTATTTAGAATCTGAGTTCTTTTAAGAGACACTGCTTGCTTATCTACACCTGTAGCTTGAACTGCTCCATCTTTGGGATGTGTAGATCAGAACTACGTACAGAACTCAATAGGAATCCACAGGGACTTTGTGTAGTTGTAGTGTTGTCCCCTCTTGTTACCCAAACCCCTCTACTGATGACACCAAACATCTTCTCTTTGGTTGTTAGTGCACACCGACAACTCTGCTAAAACATATTCAGTTATGACTATGCCTTTTTCCTAAGTGTTAGCTGAACAAGGTATGATTTTTTTTCTCTAGATGTATTCCCAAGTTTTTACCCATCAAAACATCCCAGTCCTACCCATCAAAGTTATAGTGGACTTTTCTCCCTATCAGCACAGTACTGTGAACTTATCTGTAATGAAGGTTTCACTGCACATGCATTTTCTACACATAACTGATGAAGATGTATTCAAGTGGTCCCAGCACGAGTTTTCAGGAAGGTTGTATTTCTGATTTTACTGCTGCAAAAAGTGACCACTAAGCCCTATCCTTCTATTGGTATCTTTAAATTGGTTTTAAAGTCATGAGAAGGACATCTCTTCCAATTCCATATTAGGTTCTTTAATAAATCCTTACCAAGTGATTTTTATCCTTGGGCTTTTTAGACACTATTTTAGCCATCTACAAGCTTTTTGAACTTAAATTCTCCTTTATACAAATCCTATGCCTTTTTCAGATGACTATGTTTATCCTTTCTCTCAGTAAGCTCACTCTTTTTTGCCAGCTCAACCATCCCATCAGGATTGGAAATTGTTCACTGGTCTGTAGCTTAGCTTTCCCTCTAGACTCTCCTTTTTATAGGTGACAGCTGTGTTGGCAATCTGTCAGTCCTCTGACACAGAGGCAATCTGTAATGATAGGTGAAGGCACTTTGCTCAGCAGTTCTGCAATCTCACATGTGATTTCTTTCAGAGCTCTTTGGTAAATGCCATTTGGTCTCAAGATCTTACCAGTGCATAGCTTATCTATTTAAAAGAATTACACAGAATGTGCCAAACTAGGTTGACCTAAATTTCTGGCCTAGCTGCTGCAGAGAATTTGGCTTCTCTGCCAGTCTTTATCAATGGGTACCTCTTCTTACATCTTTGTCAACAACTCTCTGACAAGTTCCCTGCTTTGGGTTTACTTTAAGAAGTCTGTGCTAGCATGCTACCAGGATAACACATTTTCAGATGATTTTTTTGAACCTGTTGTTTTACACTTGACTTATGTGCTGCTGTGTTTTTATTTCTTTTTGAATTGAGGCATATATTTCATCTGTTCTTCTAATGAAGTATTAAACAGCCACCAGGCTGTTTATAGGTGTCTTGCTTTTTGCCTATTTGTTGTTTGTGGGGGGAGAGGGGGCATGTAGGTTTGTTTGCATTATTAGCTGCCTTTATTTCTAATATACTCCAATTTATTTCAGATTTCACTTTGATTGTCCTGTCTTGCAACAACACTTACCCTACTGTACTGTGGTTGCTGTTACAGAGTAGCTAACCCATGGATACCTCTTACATATTATGTTAGCTTCCATGCACTACTCAAGCTGCTGCTTTTGATTTGGATACTATTTGAGATCTATTAGTCGCCACAGCAGTTGTATGTCACTGGAATGCTTTACCTCATCATAAGCTGAAAAATTTAGCCTCATTAGCATGAGGTCTTGAGATCACTCACTATTACTTCCTGTCTGAAACTTGGACTTTTTATTTCACTTTCCAGTCACTGTTTTTTCCTGTAAGATGTATGTGCTGTTGCACTCTATTTATCTTTCCCATACAACCCCACTTTGTCACTTGCATATCAGGCTGTGCCATCCTTAAGTCATAAGCCTGATAACTGTCCTACTGATTTGTTTATTTTCCTACTGGGGCTTTGAATGCTTATTATACCAGGGCTGTTGTTCAATACCATACAATTTAATTTTTCCATCCCTTTCTCAAGCTTCTAGCATTGACATAAAGCTCTTGCAAATTCTGTCCTGGCTTCCTTGCACTGGCAGGTACCGGTCAAGTGGAATCATGGGCAAGCTGATCTGCTGTCCTGAATAAGAGCTGAAGCACCTCTGAAAAGGCTGCAACCCCCTTCACAGCCCACCTGGGTCTGTGAACCAGATACTTTGAGTTTCAGTTTTCACTCAGCTTCTAATTTAAATACTGGTCTACAACCTTCTAGTGTTTTCACTAGGGTAGCTAGTAGGTCTTGCTCTGTTTCTGTGTATGATATAAGCTGTCTTTCCTCTTTTTTGTCCAAAAATTTTTCTCAGTTCTTAATGTACCAGTATTTCTGGAGAAGAAATGGGTAAAAGCATTAGTAAGATGAAGTGAGTTTTATAAAGTCTAGTCAATCTTATCCCCATATTTAGAGGCATTTTTTTTATTAATTAAGAAATTCCTAATGCTACAGACAGTGAATTGGTACTTGGAAAAGCACTAGTTGGAAAACTACCAGTAGGGAGGAAAAGAAGTAGGACTGAGGTAGAGTATCTTGTGATGATTCTTGTTTCCTGAGTCACTGACAATATACTATGTTGGTGTATACAAGGATTTATAAGTAATTCACATAATGTGAGATGTGAGCAGCTAAAAAATGGCATTTTTAAAAGGCATTACTAATTCCTATATAAGCTTTTCACAAAGCTCGGTGGACATATAAAACTGGCAACTGCTGTAACTCCAGTTCCAACAGAGTTGCCTGTGCTGTGTTACAAGCATCATTCAGGATAATACCTTCCACCTGTTGCTACTTCAGAAGGAAGATAAGCATTTTTGGGCAATGAAGTATTGTTGCACCCCACCCTCCCATTTTGTCACTGCAGGATCTGAATTCTGACTGATGTAAGCCTCCCTGCCTTCAAGATTCCACAATTAATTCCATTAAGAATTGCATCCTTTCGCATAAGAGAGAGATGAACTTGTAATGTATGTATTCTACACACTACTGAGTGAGGAAAAGAACTCCAGGATGAAAATGTGTAGAATACAATTTCATGTTAATGTGTCAGCTTGTAAGAGGTTATCAGAGATTCTATACAAATACTCTGCTACAAAGCAAAGTGAGGGTAAGGTGTAGTCATTTAATGATAGTTCCCACCAGGGTATATCTCTTAATAGTAGATAAAGAACTGACGTTATTTTGTTCAGTTCAAAAACACATCTCAAAACAAACTTCAGGTAAAAAAAACCTCAGAAATATGGTTTGGATCCATGTAGTACAGTTAATAAGAAAGACTTAAACAGAAGCCCATGATACTGAAATTTATTTAAATTCTTGAGCACACAATATTCATAACATTTTAGCACTTCCCAATGAGATATTTACTGTATGTTTCTATAAATTACGCATTCATTGCATAAAACTGCATTCATTTATCTATCACCATACTATACAAATTATCACAAAAACAGATGAACCAACAAAAGATTCTTGAATACATCTTAACATTGGTGGGCTGAAAATAGCAGTCATAGCTTATCTTCATGGTAAGCAGCTCTAAATGAATCTCACTTGAATTCATTTAATTAAGAAGCTGAAAAGAAAGAAGACAGGGTTAAATGCTGAAAAATGCATATAAAACATAGCAGCAAAATTATTTGAAAAGAATAAGAACTTCAAAACATTAATTTGAAAAGTCATTTGACATTTGTGTAACAATCTCTTAAGTTTTTATATTCCATTTAGTGATTACTAAGCAAGCATGAAAGTTATCAAATAAAATGTAAGTGATTGAAACTTATTTGCCTATTTAAAAAATTAAAAAGCAAAACATCTGCTGTCTTTAAACAAGTTATGCATCTGCTCTTACTACTTGAAGTGAGAAATCTCTCCTGGGGGATGTTTCAGGTTTATATAAAACCATCTTTTACTGCTGAAGTGGCTACAGAGTTGGGAGAGTATGGAGCAATTGGCAAGGTTCTGTAGGGCTGCAGACTCTTAAATTCTTAGTATTTCAATAAATTAAGAAGTTTCCAATGATACTGCTGCTTCTTTACACCTGGAAGGAAACTTTGTATTTCTAAAATGTAGATACATATTGTGTGTCATGCCTAAGTACTTTACCAAGTCCCATAGACTGGGAAATAGGAACACACAGAGAGAGGCTTTTGCGTGATTATGCACTAACTGTACAAACACGCAAGCAAGGAACTACTGAATGGAAGTACTGCCTCTAGCTTTGCCTGGTAGGTCTTTCAGCTCCTAGATATGCTGTGTGCACTAGCATACAGGTTGTAGTAATTTCACCAGTTTTTCCATTCATGGCATTAATTAATTAATTAATCATTACAAGACATAAATACAAGTGCCACAAGCTTAAAAGACTGTATCAGTATAAAGATGCTCACTGCTGCAAAAAGCTGACAACCTTGTTAGACAAGACATACAAACCAAGGCAGAACTGATGGCAACTGGCTGGGTGCTGGAGGGTGAAGGGATTAACAACAGGGAAAGCTAGAAAGAACAACTTTACGACGAGATGAATTGTAGAGGGCTGAAGGGGGAAGTAAGAGAATGCTGAGCACATGTGACTAAAACCATAACCCAGCTCTAGAACAGATGTGTAAGGCCATGTATAGGAAAGGCTCTGAGAGGAGAAGACAGAGGACTCATAGTGAAAATTTTGGAGAGAAGAATGGGAAGAGCTGAAGATTTCAATAATCAGAGAGGTAGCATTGATAGGCTTAAGAGGCATAAAAGACACAATGATGTAACAGCAAAGAAATACAAATACAGCAGTTATATCAACATGCTACTACCACAGCTGTTGATCCTTACTTTCTGTCTATAAGGGAACTGCACTTTTAGCAGCTAAGAGACATGATAGAGAATGTAGGTAAGAGAAACACCAAAAGTTCTAAAACAAGTGTAAGAAAGAAAATTTAAGCAAAGAAAGAAAAACCCTAGGGTAGAAAGTTGAAACACATCAAGTTCCATCTGAACAGGAGGACAAACTTTCTTATTTCAAGGGTGAGAGAGCAGTGGAACAGGCTATCCAGAGAGGTTGTGGAGGCTCCTTCCTGTGAAAAAATCTGCCTGGAAGTGATCTTGTTCAACTTGCTATATGTGAACCTACTTCAGAAGAGTAATTAATTCTCCAGGAGTCACTTCAACCCCACCCATTCTTTGACTATAGAAAACTACAAAGAGCCAAAACACCATGAAAAAAACATAGAGTAGCCAAAAGAAGGAGATGGGGGGTGGGCAGTTTCTAAAAAATCAGGAGTAACAAACTGGACAGCATCTGTCTGGCAGATCTATCCCACAAAAGAAAACATGTTCCATTTTGCAAAACTGGGTGAAACAGAACAGGAAAGCATAGATAAACTGTGCCACTCCAGACATAAACCAGGTGGGAATGGACAGAAACAGGTAAAATTAAATGGCAAACTGTATGACAGGGAAGGCATACACGCAAAAAGAGGCATTTTTAACAGTGATAATTACAGAAAGAAGGCCCTACTGGGAGAAGAGCATCCAAACTATTGGCCACAATAAGAAGCACTTCCTAAGAGACTTGCTACGGATCCAGACATCTAGAATTCAGATCACCCATGTTTTAAAAGATTAGAAACCAGCATTGATGTTGACACTTCCATACAGAATAATATGGAGGTTTGTGAATTTTCATGAATTCAGCATGCTCTTAGATAGTTTAGATGAACAGACGGAGACGCTGTGTTGCTTTCCATTTCCATGGACAGCTTCTTTCCTGAACAACATACTGTTTAGCCACATTAACAGTGGTAGTATAGAAAATACTCAATGTAAGGGCTTTGTTTTAGCCACTGTGTATTATTGTTTTCCTGTCTTTTAAAATAATCCTGTTTTCTGCTGTTTTAAAGAAAGTAGCCAATTCTGCTGGGCACTATAGATCAAATTGTGAATCTTGGTATTTATCAGAAATAGGTTTACCAATTCATAACCTTAAGGTAAATAAATTTAATTGTACATGAAATATGTAAAAAGCTATTATTAGTGCTCATGTTTATTAATAAATTTAATTTCATATGCCTGTAAATACTATTTGTCCCATGTACTAATATTTTCCAGTATATTTCCAAAAAATAACTGATCAATTTTATTCACTTGCATTTAATTTCAATTTCAATGTTACAGGATTTCTTTACTGAAACTAATTTAATTACAACAAGGGTAGATGTGCATATAGTGAATGTGAGGATTTTTCAAGCTCTGGGGCATCTTGCAATTTGTGTGTCCTGTTACATTGACTGTCCTTCCCCAAGCAATAAATGAATACTTTATGTCTGACTTCACATTTATGGGTTTTTGATGAAAATAAGGCATCTTTTATTTATCATGCTTTGCACAGCTTAGTTCATTTTCTCTGCTAGCTAATAAAGAATATGTATTTTCCATTCCATCAATATATAGTTCAGAAGGCTGATTATTTCTTATGGTTTAACTAAAAAAAATTCACATTACTCTTGTAAATAATACTGAAATAAAATGGCTATGAAGGATAATTGGATAATGAAACATTCAACTGCAGGGCAGGTTCTAAAAAATTCAAAAGCTACTTCATGAAAAATTATGAAAACAGAATTTTCAGGTGTTCATTTCATTTAAATTGTGATTAAAACAACAAATGATAAAATGTAGGCTTGAAAGAACAATTTAAACTGTTAGGAGTAATGAAACTGTGCTAGAAGTTTCATTCAGAAAACAAAGCAGAAAAAACAATATAGGACACTTAATTAGTTGCAGCTAAAGCTAAAAAAGAAAAAAAACACTAAATGTTTTAATATCAGTAAAGCATGGATAAAACTTTTCTCCCTGTCCTCTTGAAGCAGTGTTACAAATATTTACATGCCTAAAATTCCCAGTAATTCAACACTGTGCTTGTGTCCTGGTATCTTCTGTTCTTAGCATCCTCTCTCATTCTTTTTCATATTATGTATGCTTTTTGGGCTGAAACTGCCTAAGGTGTGGTTTCCAGAGATCCAAACTCTTTCCTGACAAGCCAAGTCAACTTGGAGTTCATGGTTTTGGCTTATAGTGAAGAATAGTGTCTGTGTCACTCCCAAGGGTATGAGCTGACAGATGAAATTCTGTGTTGATATAATGACATTTTACTGCTCAGTCACTGCACATCTGGTATTTAATATATCATTTATTCACTTTAAATACTGGGGTGATAAGGTTTCCAGAAAACATTGTCTAAGATCTATCAACACATTTGTCTTATCCAGAAAGAATTATAGAGAGAAAATGCTCAACAGTATAAAATAAATTACATAATCTTTCAGTAGTTAATGATATCAATTAAAGTGAAAGTTTTAGCAAAATGAAAAATTTCATCTCGTTCCCATATAAAAGGTGGATTAGTGAACAATGAGAAAGTCCTGCCATGGCAAAAATGGCTCTAGCAGAGAGATTTACTGCATGTGAGCTCATCCATCATGATTGTGTTCACTCAGTGAGTAACCTTCATGATGACCCCCCCTCTTTGCATCACCTTTCCCATTTCAATGCTATATTGTGTAAGAGTATTTTACCAGCAAACTACTCAAAGAATTTTTTGCCCAACACTAGCCTTCAAGAATAAAATCCTGTGAAAGAAAGAATCAAATCAGAATTAGAAATATCTGAAGCGGATTTAAAAGATTCTGTCAAAATTACTGTCCCTCCCTATATACATGCTCTAAAGAGCACCTTATAGACCCCATTAGAAAAAGAAACAATGGTCTTTCTCCAGTTTTTGGCTCTGGCTTTATGTTTATCTACCTCTGTTTTGATTTATGTTCACTACATGGAGGTCACTGCAGAAAAGAGGATGCACAGCAGGTTGTGTAACTGTTTCACAGTTAACCAATGCATGATGTTTCACAAAGCACTGATTTAGTTGTTCAGTGCCAGAGAACAGAAACAATTTAGGACATTACAATTTTTTTCTTTTTGAAGTAGCATAGTTGAAGTTGATGCTTGAGGTCATTCACATAGCATTAAAGCAATTTCAGTTTTCTTTAACTGTTGCTTTAGGCAGGCCAACATAATGTTACTTTTCTCCTGACAGATCATTAGTATGCATTGTTGTTAGTATTGTTAAAGGCAAAGCTTTACTAGCCTGAGGACAATTCATCACATAAAGACTGATAGTTTCAAGGTGAAATCTACAACCAGTAAAGGAAAAGGATAGACATATTTCACATCTTAATATATATCTGCACTGGGATCAATTGATGAGGCATGGAACTTCGTGGAAGATCTTAGGGAATTCAGACAAGAAGATTAATGTATTTCAGCATATATGACTGAAGTAAAAATGCAGGACACTAAATTAAAAGGGGAAAGAGAAAATAACAGTTTATATACTTGATCTTCCTTAGTGTTTTGCATGTTCATTAAAATTCGAAAGAACTATTCCACAAAAAACAGAGGTTTCTCTAAAAAACTCTACAGAACTGTGATGAGGATGACACGTTGAGACCACTGACATGTCAAAGAATCAACAGTATGTTTATTTAAAATAACATAAAATGGGGTCAGAGCTACCCCCAACAGACCAACAGAAATATGAAAGATTTAACACTGGAAAGAACCCAGTAAGTGAATTACATGTTTGTGAAACTAGTAAACGAAATTTGATAATAGCAGAGCAAAAGGATCAGCTCTAGTGATGGTTTCCAATAATTCTGCACTGAGCAAGGATTTAAGATTGAATAATTAATTTATTACCATGAAAGCTTGGAATAATCTAGGACAGACCAACTAAGCCTAAAAGATCTTGCTTAATCATGCAGAAGCAGTAATATTATATAAAAAAAACAAACAAACCAAAAAATGTGTAACACTTAGCCAGCTATTAAATGTTTTCTATGTACTTAGGCATACATACTGTCCATTTCTTTATGAATTTACTTGATTTGTAAGTTGTGGTATTGAGTCTACTTAGCTCATTAAGACAGAATTTTGTTTACGAATCTAGTAATTTCTTCATAGTAACAACATGATGTGGCACTAGTTCATTTTTTTATGATTGTGATGAATTACTCTTTTCAGCATTGTCCTGGATTTATTTCTTTTTTAACCAGCTTTAGCATACTAACAGGTACATTTACTTTTGATATGCACCACCTATCAAACTAATTTTTTAAAAATTAAACTTTTAATAGAATTCTGCCTCCAAGCCCCAAATCTTGCTGTCCTTTATTCTTAGCTTGGATAATAAAAGAGAAGTATGAAATCTACATATGCCTCCAAATTCTGTTAGACATTCCCATTAAAAGATACCTGATGTTTCAGTAAATTATAAATTAATTGTGGGGAGAATAAAATAAAAAGAACTACTTCACCTAGTATTTACAGCAAACAGATTAGCAAGAAAACAGGGAATAACCCTACCTTATTTAAATTAAGATTCCCAAAGCTTATAATACCTGATACTCCAAGGTATACTCAGTGAGTAAGTTTGCACTAACACCAATGGTATTGTGTTGGCATGCAAACTCACAGAGCACATTAATGCTCACAATGCTGTTCAGCACCAGACACCCTAGGTATCAGACAGCAGCCAAAAACCCCTCCTGCAAACATTCACAAAGGCAATGCAAGGTCCAGCACAGATATATAAGCATGTTGTTAATAGGTGATATGAACATTCCTAAGATAAATTAAACTAGTACAGCTGTCAGGTTCTCTTTAGTAACTGATAAATTACATGGCAAGGAACATGCCATCATCACTGCCTTCTCCATTTAATAAACTTGTTATGAGAAAATGGAAGGGAGCTCAGACTATGGGTTGCCAATCCTTAGCAATGCTTCTCAAATGAGCTTTGAGCTGTAGATTATACTCATAAATCCTGATTCTTTAAAGTTTAAGACTTAAGCAGTTAATGGAAGGTAAGAATACCTTACTCTTAGGAAAACTGTATCCTGCCTTTCACCCCAAGTCAGTCATGCTAGAAATAATCTACAGGGAGGATGCTGAGAAGCAGGACAGACTATCCCAAATGGCAAACTATTAATTTCCTACTGATGAAATTTTGCAGTATGATGCTACTTGGCCCTTTACAGACCTCCTTCCTTAGCAGAAATTACTAAAAAGCAGGAGCATACCTTGTGTATGTATTGCAAGAGGAAGGATTTCTTTGTCTTCAGTATAGTGTTATTAAACAATAAAACTAATCTGAAGCAACTTAAATGTCAATTAAACAGCTTAAAGAGATCAATCTCTGAAAAAATGAAAATAGTTCTGAGGTCTTAGAGCAAAAATTAATAGAAAAAGTGTAAGGTAACAGCTGAAATGTTACATCTAAGTTGGCTTTGCAAGGCTGAATCCCTTTTAGTGGAATATAACACAGAATGCAAAACTGGTTGTTGTACTAATCATGTGGCTTAATCAGAGAAATCTACTTTTTCACTTGTCAGAAAAATTGCAACCGTTTAACTGACAAGTGTATGTATAATTCAGAAAAACTATAATCCTTTCTCTTCTTCATGGTGTGGCTGGCAAAAGAAAAGGGTACTTTTAGTGAAGTCAAATCTTAGCACCATACAGTGCTTTGTTGTTTTGTGCCCTGTCTTATGTAAATCTTAGTTATACAAAAATAAATCTCTAATAAAACTTTACAAACCAAAGCATGTTTTCTTTCATGCATCTGTGTCCAAACCCTTTTAACTGGTCTGATTTAACAGTCATGCTAACAGTTGCATTCCAAACTTTTTTGGTTTGCTTAAATTAATCACCATTCTTCCTGCTTCTACCACCTTCAATTGACTTCAGTGGTAAAGATTAAAGATTGTTTAGCTGAAAGCAATTCTTGAACAAAGCTATTAGAGGCTATAGGATGAGAATTTAAAGACAGATTACCTGTATGGGTAGCCATGGTATTTGGAGCGAAATATTGACAGCAGGAAGCTGAAGAAAAAGACCACAAGACCAAGGCCTACCAGACATATTACTGGAAAAAAAGACAACTTTGTTTATTAGCACATAAAATATTTAAAACTGCAATCCTTACAAGGAATATTATTTATGTCCATCATTTATACAGAATTTTGACACGGTTAAATACAAAATGCTACTGCCTTGACTACTGAAGCCCACTATCTTCTGACAGGATTTCAAACAGATATGGAAATAATATTTATGGTTATTAGGAAAAAATAACTTGTCAGGGCAAACGTATTTTCAAGAAATAAGCAGAAATTTGAAAGTCAAATGTATGTGGATGCAAACACCTTACTGCTGATAATGGATTTAATAACACATTAAAATATACATATCAAATATAATGTTATTTCAGGTATTTGCTTGTTCATTTTGGAAAAAAAAAATTACATTTACAAAAATGTCCCCTGACTAATGGAATCATGTTTTGTCTAGCCAACCATCTATGGCTAAAGTAGCAGTAAAGGCAGCTTAGTAACTACTTTATCTAGCTATTAATGGCTAAAAATTGTTCTAACTTCCAAGGCTGGCAGCCAAATCACTTTTTACTCTTAGCTCACTAGCAGTATCAATCTTCAGGTTCTGAAGGTAAATAACAATGATGTAGATCTTCTGATACTTTCCAGGTGAAAGCGCTTTGCATCTTCTCAAAGAATAAACTAACAAATTAAATGCTTAAATTAACAAACAATATTTGGAACATCTTTTGGCATCCTGTGGAATAATAGCATAAAGGTTTCTTCATTGTGATAACCCACTCTATTGCATAAAATAATTTTTTTTAAAAGGGGGACATGTTACAAACTGAGATGCAGCTCACCAACATTAGATAATGTTTTGATTCTAGTGAACTACATTGAATTTAAAAACTCCTCTTACACTATTCCTACTTTAGCAAACCCTTTGCTATTTAATTGCAATATTCATGCTTCAAAAGTGTGCTGCCTTTGAGTGAAGGATGAGTAAACATGAAGCCAAGGAAACTGACAATGATGCATTTTTTCATTAAAACTGACCATGTGGAAAGTGACACATGTCAACTGGAATATAAAATTTCTAGTTATTTTGAGAAACTAGCCATGTACAAACCTAATAAATACACTTCATTATAAAGAAATCACCACTCACAAATATGATTTCCAAGCATGGATGAATAAATTGGAAGCATGAACAGTACAAGGCAGATACACAGAAAACATTCACATAATGACCACAAAGAGCCTGAATTTTTACTGCAGTCCACTGGTACTTCACTGTGCCTGTGTTCACCGGCCCAGATCTAAGATCGTATTCCAATTAAACTTATGTCAGGGTATCCTTTGACACCACTGTTAAAGCTAGTTACTATAGAAGATACTCAGAATTAATGACACATCTACAGCTTGCGGAAGGAGACCCTCAAATCACTATAGATTAGAGAGATCTAGCCATTCAACCAGCTATTATGAAGAATTCTAGAATGTTTTTTAAGAAAATAGTTGGCCAGCCCTATCTGCAATACTGTGTATTAAAGGGACGCTAAAGAACTTATCTCAAAAGAAAGAGGACGCAGTATAGGAAATCTGGTATCTTCCAAAGACCTTCTATGGCTTATATGAGAAAAATAGGGGATACAAAAAGGTGCAAAGGCAGCTGGGCATATTTTTTTCAACCTATGTCATACTCAATAAAACCTTGCTTGATGTAACAGTCAGAAAGTTTGATTCTGGATAAAACACTTTCACATTGTGTTTATGTGATTCATTGACAAAAATATCTCACAAATATTCTGAGTAACAACAAAATTCAGAAAAACATAAAAATTGCACTTCAAGCTAAATATCTTTAGACATTACAGATTAGGATATGTTCTGTATTATACCTACTGCTGGGTTTCTACCTTCCTCTGGAGACATGATACTGGCAAGAGTACTAACTAAAAGAATTTTCTCACTCTATTGGATGCTGTCATCTTAAATGCCTAAATTAATTTTGAAAACTGTTTTGAAACTCTTGTTCTTTTATATCATTGACTTCTGATATAATTCAGGAGCTAAAAAGCATTTATGCAATGAAGTAGAAATAGTGTGTCAAGGTGTACCTTGGCTGAGAATGCTTAAAGTGTATTTTTACAGTTACTACTTCACATGAATGCAGTTTTATCAATAAAATTTTTATGCTCTCCTCTTTTCCAAACAACTAAAGGTAAACATTGGTTTAAGGTAGAGACCTTCTGAAAATTTAATCAGATATTCACGTGTAATTTCGCAGTGTCTTCTAACTGTCTAAGCATTAGCTTAGCTATAAAGTACAACTTACTTCTCCTTTTTCCAACATCCCCTTTGGAGGTAGCAGCTTCATTCAAGAGTACCATTCCCATGGTGATAGCAGCATCTGTATTGCCATTGTCAAGGAAAGCAGCAGATGTGTGAATACCTCAGAAAGCCACAAAGATACATCTATGAACTACATCAACTTCATAAAACGAAAGGTATTGACATATAAATCTGCATATTACAATCTGTACTGTGCCAATGCACTCACCTGTGGCAATAATGGGTAGGATTTTTCTTTGTGCATTCTGGACTTTAAAAAAATGAAAGAACATTCAAGATGTTTTAAAGGACAAATCATCAAGTAGAACGCAAATTGTGGACAGCTATGGAAATAGCCATTTCCCAATTATTTTAAAATATTCTGTATCTTGGTAGCAAAGGATTTTAAAAAATGCAAACTCTAAGATCCAGAAATCATTCACTGCAATTGCACACAATTCACCAGTTATTTGAAGCAAACTGAAGCAGTTGGTTTATCTTTCTCTGCATTTAGATAAGACATTAACTCCCACTTTAGTGTCATATTGCTTAATAGTTTAGCAGAGAAACATCTCAGAGGCAAAGTCCTCAGTCACTCAGCGTTTTGTCTCATTATAACTGTTACAGATGTGAACAAGTACATAACGATGTAACAGTTTCACTAATCTAGCAAGCTCTTAAGCCATTCTCTTAATTGTTTATTTGAAACCATGTACGACGCGGCCCACCTGTATCCACAACGTGTCCCTCCGGCCCCGCCCGGCCTAGCAGGCAGGTACCAGCGCCAGGAGTGGGCTGTTCCCAGGACACAGCTGTCCCGGAGATACAGCCAGGGCTGCGCGGCCCTTCCGGCAGCGGCCACGGCCGGGAGAGCCAAAGGACGAGAGGGAGCCCTTATGCTGGGCCAAGGAAAGGGTTTATTGCAGGGTCTGGAAGCAGGAACCAGCAAACAGAAGATCCAACAAAAGGCAAAATCAGAGGGGTGCAACAACTTAAATAGGGGGGAGTTCCTGAGGGAGGGTACAACAGATCCACCAGTCAAGGCACTCTGGGGGAGGAACACAAGGCGGGGATGAATACAAAACCAACAATGAGGGAGAACATAGGCGGGGAACAGTGCAGGGTAACAAATCATTTAACAAGGAAGGGATGATGAACGTAGAACATAGTAGAAGAATGAGAAGGGCCAGGAGGGATTTACAACCGAATGGGAAGGGATTAGGGTGATAGACAGGGAATTCTCTGGAAATGGGGAAGGGACAGGGGTGGGTTGATAGGGAGAATGTGGGAACAACTGATATCGCAACAA
>VXBI01001940.1:472956-562876 GCA_013397375.1 Toxostoma redivivum
GGGGGGGGGGGATCAACATTGGAATAAACCATTTAAAAAGGGAAAACAACAATAAAATAATGCACCGCAACACATATAAACAAAAAGGAACGGTTACTACTGTGCATAACATCTGTTCTGAAGCAGAGGCAAGCCTGGATGCCACTGTGAAGCAGGTATGAATCCTGAGAGCCATAGGTCACAATAGCAGGAAACACAAACTTCAACACTTTACAGATGGTCGAAGAAGGTTGGGAGTTTTCAACATTACCTAACCCAGGGAATAACGACTACAAACTTCCAGAATAGGATGTTATTATTTGTGCACACAATTCAAGAACATACTTCAAATGTGCTAGATCCATAAGTAATATCTCTATCTTGTAACATTACACTTATACTAATGGTATTATATTAATATGTTTTATTTTAGGACTGTTCAAAATTAGACCAAAATGTTCAAAGACATCTGAAATTCTCATTGTAAAATTTTAATTAAGCTGAGCCTGAGCAAAAGGATTTAGAACTGTCAATGCTAACACAATCACACTTCATCGAGATAAGCAGCCTGATTCAGGTTTGACTTCAAAATTTTATACACACAAACTGAGAAAAGTCAAATTAAGAATAACAAGATTTTAAAAAGTAAATATCAATGGTGAAATATGGCAGAAGTAAATAGGCAACATGAAGAAACCTCTTTGATGTAGACATCTACCTACAGTCCTAAATTAAGCTCTAATTAAAAATATGCTAGTAGTTCAAATTAAATTCCTCACACATGTACAAGCTGGAAGGCACAGAGGCAGTCTATGAATAATTGGTTATGTTCGAGTATTCCAGAAACTTATGACTACACCACATAAAAAATTAAAAAAAAAAAAAAAAAAGAAAGCAAAATATTCTGAAAAAAATTTAGCTTGGAATCCATGATACAAAAATTGCTTTCTAAAAATTTTACTTGTTAAGTTTCAGGTTCAGGACCATATGAGACTGGGAATCTCCTGTTCCTCTGTAGGGAGAAAGAACTGGGGAGAATGTCATGAGAATCATTAAATTCTTTATTTTTCAATGTTACAAAAACATGAATATGAATTTATTGATGCAGCTGTTACAAAAAGGGCTGAGAAGAAAAGAATTTCCACATATATTTTTATCCTATTAAAGAAAGCCCCTATGGCAGCATTATCTAATAACTTTAACCAATTCCTCATTTAGATTTACTGTAGTGTTTTTCCCCTGAGTTTAGCAGTCATGGGAAAAAAAAACAGTCCCAAGATGTAAAGGTAACCTACCAGGTCCTCTTGGGGAAGTGCTACTTTTTGCAAAGGTTTTGAAATGCCTTGTAAATTTTTTTTTTTTTTTTTTTTTTTTTTTTTTTTTTTTTTTTTTTTTTTTGCTTGATTATCTCATGCAGTATCACTGTATCGTGTGGTTCTTTGCTATTTCCCTTTACCTGGCTGCTTCTGAGAAACAAACCAACCAGCCACGCAGTAAAAAGCCATTTGGGAGACATCCCTTCTGTAATGTAGTTCTTATTTTCTTAGACCATGAGTTTAATTCACTTTTCTTACCATCAGGAACAACAATCTCACAAAAGTAAGTTCTTTGCTCTGCAACTGAGAATTATAGATCTGTAACCACCTGAATTTTGCTGGGCTTTTTTCCCCCTCTCTTTTGGAGGTTGACATCATCACCCCTAAAGCTTTCCTCACGCTGTCACTATTTTTGCTTCAGTTGTTGCTTTCTAACTTTAGTCATCACTGCTGTGCTTTCAGCCTCATTGGTTGCCTTTTACCTTCAATGATATCAGCTTCAAAGCCACACTGAAACACTGTGCTCGCTACTTGCCTCAGCTCTCTGATGCAAAAATAAAAATTTAACCTGAGTTGTCATTTCGATACAATAATTACCTTTTTCTACAGAATCTATAGCTTGTTACTATTTTTCACTCATTTCTAACATTCTATGTTATGCCTTTACACTACTTTGATATTCTACATTACAAAGCAACAGTATCAGCTCTGAAAATAATCTTTTACAGTATCACAATTCTCTAACAGTGCAGAATATAAAATTTTAGTAAGTGGTTACTTGGACAGTTTTTCATCTGTAAAAAATGATGTATCAAAAGATGTACTTATTTTCCAATTCCTCTTTATCTGCCCCACTATGCATTATGAAACTATTTCGAAAAGATGAGGGGAATGTGGCACTCAGATAAACCATGGCAAGCAAATATTTTAAATTCAGATGCTCATGTTTTCTGATAAATGTATACCTCTACTGACTTTTTTTGGTGTAAATCCTGTTATATACCTTCTCAAATTATTACACTTTTAGATATGAAACTTCTGCTTTTCCTTTTCCCAGCTGAAAGATGCTTCTCATAAAAATTGAAAACATACTATTTACATAGGGCTTTTGAAAAGATGTTGAATTATGATACAGGAAGAACAACAGTTTTGAAGTAGGATGAAAAAGACAGTGATCATCACAATTTATAAGCTTATACAAAAAATGATCAGCAGTAACAGAATAAAATATTCATCCCTGAAAAAAATCAAGATATTTTATCAGAAGTAGGGAAAAATCCAGACCACCACATCCAAACGAAACAGACCAAAAAATATTGGATCAATAAAATCCAGAATTATAGATATCCTACAAAGTGAAACAATTGCTAGTAAATTTGGGATACTTATTATTAGCATACTTTAATTGAAAATTTAATCTCAGAATGCTCAAAAGGAAGAAAACCTGATCATTTCAAAGTTTATTAATGTAATACATAATTTATATCTTTACATCACAAATTTATTCCTAATTAGTAGTAAGTGAGGATTGAAAGGAGGAGAGAAAATAGCTTGGCTAGCATTTGGTTACTTTCATGAAAAAAGTTTGGTGGTCTCATTCATATTCAGTTGTATTTCTGCCAAGGGTGCAAAATCTGGCATTAGCATTACAAACACACAAAGAAACAACTACCTTTTAAAATGCAGATCATGCAGTTGCTTAATAACACATGAGCAAGAAAAACTAAGAGAACAAAATATACATCCACTTGAGCCTGTGCTCAGTTTACTGTTAGCTAAAATGGGGACAGATTATCATGCAATCTTTAAAATTTCTGGTTCAGCTTAGCAGACATGGAACAAATAAAAGCACATACTTTTTTGTGAAGAAGTAATATGATCAACAGAAAGATCTACGGTGGTTTTGTCTTCTCTCTTTTGGTTTTTTTTTGTTGTTTTTTTTTTCTTTATTTTTTATTTTTTTGTCAGTTTGGGTTGTTTTTTTGCTGAGGGGGTGACGATTAGAAATTTTTTGCTGGCCCCTTACAGGAGGGCTACTATGCTGATCATCTCACTGAAGATGGATGATTCCTACATCAGAAGTTTAAAAAGTGGAGAACAGTCTGAAAATTATTTATTCGAATACAGATTTATGGATGAATTGTACACAATCAAACTGTATTTAAGTATTTTTAATGGTCTGAAATCCAGTTGTAATGATTCTAACAACAACCCTGAGCATACTTTTGTTTAAAACCTTTTGGCTTCAGTAACACCGATTGGTTTTTCGAGAATTTTAAGAAGCATTACTCAAGTCTTAGCACCAGAGTTCTCCTCAACTCCTTGAAATATGCATCACACAACAGTCAAGTAGCTCGAAGTTTGCATATCGACCATTGAAATACAAACTATACTATACCACTTTCCTTTTTGATGCTTTTTCAGCATTTTAACAGCAGAGAACAGATTTCATACTTATATGGAATTTCCTATAATGAAAAAGTTTATTATTAATTTTATTAGTTTCAGTTTCAGTTTATGAACTTGTCTTTATAATCCACAGATGATCTGATGGAACCATTGCTCTTGTGGTGCTCTTAGATACCTGAGAATGGAAATGCCACATAAAAGATTCAGAGGAAGAAAAAGACTCTGGGATCTGTTTTAATTCAGCTGCAAAATGGAGCACAGAGATACCTGATTAAGTTTGTGTTAAATCACTAATCAAACATTCAGAGTTTTTCAGCCTGATTTACATCCTAATTATTCACATTTAGGATCAGCTAAAACTAATGCTGGGGAAATGATTTTTACATTTATAATTTATGACCTTTATGGTTGTATAAATTACATCTGATGAAATTCCTGGTTTAGTCCTGTCCACCTTGCAAATTTTTATAGTGTGGTTTGCCCCATATCTTTTTCTAGCTTTACTTATATTTTGTAATCTATTTCTCTAAATTTTCAAATATATATTTCAAATAAATATTTAAATAACAAAAGTATAAAAACCTCCAGAACAGACAGTTGTACAACAGTACTTAACTTTCATTAATGTTAAGCATACCAGAGAAACAATTAAATGAGGGAATTTCTTAACAGTTTAATTTAACTTTTAAACACAGCTACAATTCCTAAAACAAGCTGCATTTGAGCTATTTTTAAGTATTTATGAAGCTATATAATTTTCTCAGTATTCTAACATTACATACAAACATTGACCTCATTTTAAAGCACTTTACTTCGAACACTAGACCTAGTATGTCTCATCTGTTTGTTAGCACACATTTGATACTTGCATGCAGACACAATCTCTCGTGCTTTCCCTAAAATCCTATAAATATTTTTGAGAATATCATGCATTCTTTTTCTACACCATAAGTCATCATCAATAGGAGTCTAGGCTGTTGTTTCACTCTCTGTCATTGCTAGGATCTAGGCAATATAATTTATTTCTTAGCTGAATGCAGTGGAAGACTACTTCATTCAGTAAAAGGTATCTGTGGATCCAAAAGGTAAAACATTTAACTTTGGACTACATTTCTGCATCTTTTAGCCATTCAAGCAAATATGTTTTTTAACCATTAAAATATCCATTAAAATAATTAACTGAAGCCTAAGGAAACCCATAAAAATGTCTTCAGCCTGTGGTCAGTGAATGCCTCTTGTGTGGACTCATAGTCAGCTATTTGCAAAAGGCAAATAAAAATGGGGCAATTGGCAGAGCAGCTGACAGCTAAATTAGCTTTGCAGGAGTCTGCACTTCCATTGGAAAATTTTAACCGGAATGGTTGAAAATCACTGAAATTCAGAGTTGGGAAATTCATGCAGAGGACACACACCATATGTGAAAGTACTTCAGCAATTCCAGTGTACTGTAATTAGCTGATGAAAGATTATGAATTTTGTTTTATGTTGTGTTAACAAATGTCCAAGTGCAAACTTAAGGTCTCTGCATCTTTCTCTCACATTTAACGGACCTTAATGTCTTTTCTAAAGGGTCATATTATGAATTGTTTTAAGGTTAAGCAGTAAGAGACTTAGGTAACATAAAACTGTTTTGATTTTTCTAGCTATGATTTCCTTATGCTTCATTACACTTAGGAGGAATCAGACAGCTTCCAGAAGAATCAGACTAAGTTAGAAGTTTAACAGGCAGTACTGACAGCTAAAGCAAGTAAATAATAGAAAATGTGCAGGATGTTCTGCTGCTTTGGATGTTGATTTTCAAAGTTAATTAGGAAGCATTTTTANCCTTCTCCTTCAGATCAAGAATACAATAACCCTGTTTCACTGCTTTAGTTAACAACCTCATTCACTTTACCATATAATTTCTGGGGAACACACAACTAGTTGTGCATATTGATGCACAAGAGACAGAATTTTACTACTGAGAGGTGAATATTCTGACTGACTTTTGACTCAAAATTTCAGATTCTTATGCTCAGTGACTCTGACATACAGAAAATAATCTCTTTACATTCATCCTATGGAAAAGTTTCTTCACACCACAAAGGCACTTAATACATTTAATTCAAATTCCCTCTGTAGGACAGGAAATCTCTTTCATAATAAGTGTATTCATTTGAATGCTACCAAAAAGAGTTGGGCTTTTCACTTTCAATCACTATCTCATATACGCCTATGCAGCTGTCCCATTAAACTTTGCCTTGGGAATTCAAATTAGGAAACTGAAAAGACATTTCCATTTTTACTTAGATGCAAGTGTTTAATCAGCATCAATGCTAAGTTTAATAGTAACAATGAGAAAACATACTAGGTTAATCATAACTGCTAATTCCTATAATAATGGCTTAGGTTTATCTCCTGTATAGGAGATACAATAAATATATAAATAAATAGTTTGCTTAATAACTGAAACTCCAACAATAATGAAAATATTTACTTTTAAATTTACCCCTTAAAGTAAGGATTCACTGTCACTACAAAAGGGGAAAACTATGACATATTACATTCAAAACAGTTTTATTTCTTCAGGGAATGACATAATAACTTGATGAAAATTCATTAGAAATACTGAGTAGTGTGTACAGAAAGGAGGAATAAAAGAATTTAAGAAATCTTTCAAATTCAATACAGCCTATCCAACATTATTATTCCTTATCCTTCTTGCTGTATCTTGACACCCAGAGCAATATTTACAGCTGAACACTACACACTTCAATGCCTTTTTTGGTTATAACAGTCATATACACTATCTGTATTCAACTGTAGTTAATTATAACAATAATACTGATTGGGCAGTTTACTGCAAATCATTTCTCTTAGGCAATGACGGCTCCTCATTCCAAAGTTATTTCTCTTCTGTCTTTATGTTTTCTTAATAACTCTAGCAGCAGTACTTCAATATCCTTGTCTTTAGTTCCTCTTTCTTGTCTCTCCAAGAATGTCACACTACTCAGCATTTAAAAAAATTTTTATTAGTACCCGATCATTTCTGCTGACTCCTCTTATCTGTGACCCAATTTCTGTCAGAAGAGGGTTGCAAGAATAGACACCACAAGCCTGAAATGTCTTCTGCATTGGGAAACAGTAGAATTTTTCAACTTGGAAAGGAGAAAAGATAAGTATCTTTGGAGATCTCTGTAAAGCTCCAAATAGAAGGGAAAAAAGAGAGAGAATGGACTATTCCCCATTACTTTTATACTAAAGTCACACAGTACATTTATTGTGCAAATTATAGGCTAAAAATATCCTAAAGGAATAAATTCTGCATACTAAATGAAGTTTACACTGAAAATTCATTGCTATAGAATATTATCGCATAATTAATTAAAAAAAAAGGATTAAAAAGAAGTAAGAATTTACTAATTGATGACTAGAAACTGTAACATTCTTTATGGTCGATCTGGCTCAAAAATCCCTGAATCGTTTATTTCATTTGGTTATTCTGTTTTGCACAATTTTCCCCTATGTTCTAAAAAGTCATTGCTGCACTAATACACTTGGATGCAAACTGATGATAATCTGAGAAGATGCTAAACTTTATTGCTAAATCAAAATCTGTTTAGATATGTGCTCTTTTTGCATGGTAGAATTGGATATCTAACACAATTAGACTGCCTTACCAGGATCGCAACTGTGAACAGTTATTTGTCTGTGTAAACTATGTAGTCCTAGGTCCTTGGAGATACTCCAACTCCTCAAAAGCAAAACCTTGAATTACAGACTGCACAATGCCTGCCATGTTCACAACTCCACATATGTTACTGCTTTTATATAATTTATCAAAACAAAAATTCATTAAAAAAATCTATTCCATGCTCTTATTTAAATAAGTTTTCTTTGTGTCATGTGCCATATTTATTCTAGAGCAGTTATACTTCTATTTCCGTAAGGACTTTTTGATAAATTTTCTACTTCATAAGAAGGTCTCTATACTAAAAAAATTCTACAAGCCCCCCAAAATATTATGTGTGTAAATCAAACCTAGTTGCTTGAAGCTGTGATTTTTCAAGCTGATGTGGGGATATATATTGCATAAAACTTCCTTCTCAATTGCATATGATAGCAAGGTTTTGTTGTTTCTGGGGAGGATATAAAAACTGACCAATTTCAAAGAAAACTGAAAGCAGATTGAAAGACCAGCATATTTTTATGGACATAACCTCAAATTAAATTTATACCTAACTCTTATTCCATATTACTTTTTCTCTGGAAATAATGACAAAAATCTTTTCTTTTTAAACATTTTTTTGTACCTGTCGATTTATGGTGAACAATGAGGTATAATGTGGCATATGTAAAAGCAAACTTAGCTTTTGTTTTATTCCTAGGCAATAAAAAGTTAAAACATAATGGATGTCATACTTCTATTCCATAAAGTGAGTGTTCTGTTCATTTTTAATGAAAGCTTCACTAAGGCTATTCCACCAATTCTATAAGGCTGGCAAAAGAAATCCAAAGGGAAGCCAAAATGTTATGTCAGACAAGATTGTAATTCATACCAGAATACACCATGAACTGTAGTCTGGAATGTTCAAACTGGATGAAAAACAACTTCACTTCTGAAACTACCCAGAAAGATTATGTGATCTCTATCCTTGAAGTTTTGAGAAAATTGTGCCAGACAAAACCAAGAAAGACAATCTCCAGGGTTAGTGATAATCCTTCACTAACAGGAAGATTGTAGCATGTGGTTTTCTGAGACCCCTTTCAACCAACACTTACATGATTTCCATTATTATTTCTTGAAGTCAATACAAGACAAAGGGGAACAAAAGAACAAAACTGACTAAGAGTCATTTTGTCAGCATAACACAAACTGTTCAAAATAATAGCCTGGAAGTCACAGAAGAGTATGATATACAAGCACCATGATATCTTGAAGGTATTTTCCAATATTAATAATTCTCTGATATCCAACCATGTATTTTCACTGTTCTCTGCTATATGCTCATAAAGAATTGCAGCCCACAGGAAAGGCTCACACTGGAGAAGTTCGTGGAGAACTTTCTCCCATAGAAGGAAGCAAGGGAAGAGTATGATGAGTCCTCATCCTGAGGAAGAAAGAGAGGCTGAGACAATTGTGATGAACTAGACACAACTTCCACTCTTCATCCCCTTGCACCACTGTGGGAAACCAGGTAGATAAATCAGGAGTGAAGTTAAGCCTAGGAGGAAGGGAAGGGGGAAAGTTGTTTTAAGATTTGGTTTTTATTTCTTATTACCTTTCTCTGATTTGATTAGTAGTAAGTTCAATTAATTTACCTGAGCCTCTCCCTGTCCTTATCTTGACCCATGAGCCTTTTTCTACATTTTCTCTCCTCTGACCAGCTGAAGAGTGACTGAGTGGCTTTGGTGAGCCCCTGTCCAGCCAGGGTCAGCCCACCCCTAGTGCCAATGAAATTCACCCCGATTACCAGTCCTTGGTGAGTACACTGTACATGGATATATATACCTGGTAAGTAATCAGTAACTTTGTATAGATTTTACTGAATTTAATTTTGCCTTATAAAATTACTTAAACTGATTATCTGACATCTTCACAAGTCCTTCTAACTCAAGTCCTAATTATGTAGCTACAGCATGGAAAATCAGATCTTTATACAGAAATCATCTAGCAGATGGGGTAGAATCACTATCTAAAACAAAATACAGAAATGAAAAGGAAATTCATGATTTTTCATGTAAGGTATTAAAAATTCACTTTATAGAGAAATACAACATTGCATTTCAACATCTGGTGAGAAGTGACAAGCTTACTTCTACAAAGTAAAAAGAAGCAACCAAATGAAAAATGTACATTACTGGAATACTAATGTCCTGTTTTAAAATTCAATGCATCTTCTAAAGGATAAAATTAATTTCTATTTCCCACATTTCCTAACAACATTTTCTGAATAAAAAAATAATGAAGAAGCAATTGAACAGCTCATAATTACTAGCAACATGGAAAGAATAAAGGAATATTAATTTTCATGAGTAACTGTTAAACTCTGTCAATATTTCATGTGAAAGATTTTGTGAAATTTGTGTGTGACCAAAAACTCATCTCAAAAGTATTGACCCATGAAATGAAACCTTAGAGAATTCTTTCTTCAAGTAGTAATGAACAAC
The DNA here is from genome assembly GCA_013397375.1 of Toxostoma redivivum. Taxonomy (NCBI): domain Eukaryota; kingdom Metazoa; phylum Chordata; class Aves; order Passeriformes; family Mimidae; genus Toxostoma; species Toxostoma redivivum. The sequence continues at coordinate 482,811 of VXBI01001940.1, forward strand.
ATCACTGAAAGGATTCTTTGAGACAGCTGCATTAATGTAGCTAGCCAACTTCTTGGTTTAAAGACAGTATCTGCCAGCAAAAGGATATCACTTTCATGTCTGAGTCAGAGAAAATATGTCATCGATACATTTTTTGTTTATTTTTAATATTCTCTGGTTTCGGGGTTTAATTTTCTCATTCTCAAGCAGTCAATGGGATTGTTTTAGATAACAGATTTAAATTGTGGCAATTCATGAAGAGCAGAAAACCATGAAAACATAAATTGCAGCTCTACAAAGGAAAGCATAAAGATGATACCAGTAAGATGCATACTCTATCTAATAAACAAGAATCTTTTCACATGAAATGTGATAGCTGTCTCTGTGTACTTTTTAAAAAATGAAGCATTTAAAGCAATAATCACTGAGTTTTGACTTGGCAGTTTTCAGGTGGAAACTCTCCACGAACACTCTACAGCTCCTCTGGGCAACCTGCTTCCATTTGTGCACCCTTACAGTAAGAAGCATCTTTTTGTCTTCAGACTGATTTTCCTGGTTTTCAGTTTTAGTCCACTGCCTCTTGTCCTCTCAAAGGGCACTAGTGGGAAAGTCAGTCTCCTTCCTCTTCATTTCCTCCAATGAGGTGTCTGTACACATTGATGAGATCTCTCTTGAGAGTCTTCTCTAAGTTAAACAGTCCCTCAGCCTTTTCCCACAGGATAATCCCCTAATCATCTTTGTGTCTCTTTGCAGGACTTGCTCAATTAAGTCTGTAATATTCCTGTACTGGGAGACCGAGAACTGGAAACAAGCATTCCAGTCCAATTGCAAATATTAGATTTGCTCTGCAAAATACGATCATAACTTTGAAACTAAATTAATAATGGCTATTTATGAAGCATAGAATGTTTCACAGGTAGGAAAATGGATGCCATGCTAATGAATGTAATGTAAGTGAAATGACAGTGTTGTCTTTGGATAGGAAATGCCAAATATGAGAGTGGATAGAGAAGTTAGAGGAAGGGCAGGTTTTAAGGCAACATAACTTCAGAGAGAGAACAAGAGAGTAGCCACGATCATAAAACTTGGATCCATCTATTACTGTAGATTGGGAAATATTATTTTCTTTTACTTCTTCCCTTCACAGAAAGGTATTTGTGATAGAACTATTAAACTTCAAAAACAGTTAATGACAATTAGAGTTCTCATTCAATTAATAAAGCTGATAAGAATCAGGGTTTTAAAAAACTCTGAGAGAATATGAGTTTTTTCTTTTAATGAAATTTTATTAAAACTTTCATTGAAAAATACCCACCTCCCTCTCCAGAAAACTAAACTTAACTTTCTCTGACTCAGCAATATTGAAAGAGTAAAAGTAGGTCTCAAAGGCTTTCTGTGAGGAGGTGATGTCAGAACAAATGTGATTGAGTTATTTGTTTCAAAAAGTAGTAGTAAACTGTTTAAATTAGTTGGGGAAAAAAAAACCAAGGACTATTGGAGGACAAATCATCTTTATGCACAGCTGGTAAATTTCTGTATGCCTTTCTTGTAACTAAAAATAAATAAAATTATTCTTTTATTGAATTTTTAATTATTATAAGAACAATTAAAAAATAAGAAAATTAGTTTTTGCCACTGGAAAGGTAACACTGAAAAGGAAAAAAATAAGGACAGTAACCAGGCATAAGACTAACAAAGGGAGATAACAAAGTCCACATAGATGAAAAGCAATGCCAATGTTACTTGGCAGTAAATAGCAACAACAATGAATATTTATTTCAACATATAATAAGTAAGCCAAAATACAATACCTGCTTAAATGTTCAATGATATTCACTGCCAGAGCAATTTTATTTAACATACTGTGCCTCATCTTGGTTTTTTAATAATTTATCACCAGTTTGAAGGATACTCAGCAGAAGAATAATATGTGACTCTGCCACAAACTGAGCTTGGCTGCTTCCATGTATGTAACTCTGTAAAATAAAAATGAAAAACATCCCTCTTTAAGAAATCCATTGAAAATGGCACAGCCAGATATGTGACAACAAAATCTGTTTTGCAGAAAAATGCAGACAGCAACAGCTAGAAATTAATAGCTATGTATGTAGCTTTAGTAAGAAGGAATGTTAGAAATTTAGACAAAGCACATATATACAGTAAATGTAATGTTTCAAACATGAAAGCATTGTGCTGAGCTCTTTTTCACACTACTGCTACTGTGGAATAAGAACATGCATTTATTTGCTCAGGTGACACAATTTTCCAGAAGGGAGGTGATAAAATCAAGGGCATGCCACAGCATGATTTTTACAAAAGTGAAAACTGAAGCCTGCCTTAAACAAATCATTGTGCTTTAGTCTTTCTCAGATTGAGTGAAGTTTCTTCATACAAAATCTATCTTTTCTTTCTCCAATAAGATACAATTTTGGCTATCAAAGTTCCTAATGCATAAACTATCTTATTTATATGGAAATGTAAAATAAATGTTAATACTTAAACTAAGTCTAACACAGTCTACTGCCCTCTATCCCAAATAACTTCTGTTAATGAGCTCCCTTTGTACATTTATTTTAAGAACCTGTCGTGTATTAAAGCTGTTAGTGTTTATTGTTAACTACCTATGACAACAATAAGGGAAGCAAAAATCTGAAGGACTGTCAACATGCACAAAATGAGGGAGATTCTCTGTTTTCCTCTCCTGTATCAACTACAAACTCTGACTACAGTTTTTCATAACATGCCAAGTGAAATTAAATATATCCATGTTCTGAAATAATTATTTATATATATTCTTCTTAGACATAGATAAAATTTTCACCCTAACTAAATGGAAAAAAAAATGGTCACTAGTAAGGTAAAGAAACAGAAATCTTTTTGTCCTCAGTCTGAATGCAGGATTTTGTTTATTTTTTTTAACTCATACGTGTTGCTTTAATTCAGTTTATTCTGAATAATTCTGGCTTAATGCCATCCTTGTCATGATTCAGAACAATTCAGATTTGAATAACTGGATGCTTCAGCATACAAAAGAATGGCTTCACCAATACTAGTTAAAATCTGATTGATGCTGTGTTAGATCATGTAATTTATATTTACTCAGTAGGTTGTTATCTATTGTTTTCAAAATTCAATCATATTATCTCATTCAGATAACCAATTCAAATCTAAACCAAGGAACACCTTCATGTAGCTGAAAAATTCCATTTCTCTCTTTCTTTCAAGAGATAAAAAATCACAGCTCTCATAAATATATCTCATTGAAGTCTGATATGACAGTGAGCCAAACTCTATTTCTTGATTTTTTTGGTAAGACCTCTCATAAATTTCACTAAGGCTGCATATACACATACTCACACACACACACACATATATATACACACATAAATATACATATCAGAATGGAAGGAAATAAGAATATTTCACATTAATAAAAATTAGTGACAAAGTTGAAATACTTGATAGATTGTGTATTCTGATTCAGTTTTGATCATGGTCCTGTGAATAGAGACCCTCTTTCATTATTTCAACATTACATTGTTTAGTTTTCCTCCTAATAGGAATGAAGAGAGTCACTGCCAAAAATTTTATGCTACTCCTTCTGATGACAAAAACCTGTTCCATGCTGGGGAGGAATCATATTTTAAGTGTTGGTCTTCATTGCCCCTCATAAATTTATTTAAAAATATCACTCAAGCATGTGTGACTTCTGGTTTCACTTGGGAATTAAATGTAACTATAAAGAATTTTATTAATGAAATAGGACAGTTTCATAACCATGTAGCTGTCAAACCTGTACAGTAATGATGGTTTTGAATATGCTCTCATCTCTGAAAATTTCAAACATGATTTTTCAGTGGCTACTAACACTTGAAGAATTGACTAAAAATTATCTTTAGGATCTCCATTATCTAAAAAATTATCATCTAAGGATGATCAGAGTTTGCAGGAAACCCAGTTTGCAATACTTTCCATGTGGACTACTTAAAATGCAAAGCTGAAACACCACAAAGAAAATACTAAAAGCTTTAAAAAACGAATTAGATGGTTACTGCTTTTGAAATCATATTCTGATTTTAAAAAGAAGAAAAAGAATCACAAGAAATTCTGATTTTAAAAATTTTATGGCAAGTTTTTGACTGTTAATGAAGTGGTATAGTGTTTTAATGTAATGCACTAGCAGGCTTGGTATCACAATAATATAAGGATGCAGCTGTTGGAAAGACATTCTCAGAAATCTCTCCTTAGAATAACAGAATCATAGAATGGACTGTATTGGAAGGGACCTTTAGAGGTAATCTAGTTAAATCCCCCTGCAGTGAGTAGGACCATAAACTAGATTAGGTTGCTCCTGTTCAACCTGACAATGTTTTCGGGGATGGGGGATTTGTCACCTCTCTGGGCAACCTATGCCAGTGTTCACCACTCTGATTAAAGTTTCTTTCTTGTATTTTGTCTAAATCTACCCTCTTATAGTTTAAAAGTATTACCCTTTGTCCTATTGCAGCAGGTCTAAAACATTTGTCCCCTTATTTCTTAAAAGATTCCTTTAAGTATTGAAAGAATGCCAAAAGGCATTCCCCAGAGCCTTCTCTTCTGATTCATTGTTAATCACTGTGATAAAATCCTAATAACAACAAAGAATTTAGAGCAGAATATCTTTCCCTGCCTGTTGGTTAAATTAACAGAGCAGTTAGTTTTATTACAAGATGCAAAATACACATTTATATCAGAATTGAAAACGTCTCTCAAAAGATACAAAAGTCCTTAGGAAACAAAATCATGAAAACAAAGATATACTCATTATCAATGTTAATTAGGTGAAAGATAAGAGACATAGCTGCCATCTGATACTCAGTATAAAGAAAAAAATGTGAACTAGATAGATTTTATTTGCAAATGTGAGACTTGAATGAACCAAACAAAAATCTGAAACAAAAAAAACCTGACAAAAAAACTAGAATACTAATTTCTGGCTAAATGTCTCATAGAGATCCATGTTATAACTGTATTTCTTTAAAAGTGAGTTGCTAAAGTCATAGCCTTGCTTACAAGGAAGTGGAGGTACTTTTGATTTAGTTCTGGAAATCTTATGTGTATATTAAAAAGCTAGTAGGAGACAATTGTTACATTCCCAGAGAGGGGACAGAAATGGATAGAAGCAAAGGGAGTAGCCACCTTGAAAACAAAAGCCAAGTTTAATCTTTGAGAGGGCAAGATACCTCAGGTCAACAGAGAGAGCTGAAGTAATTGAAAACAGTAGTTGAAAGACACTATGTTAAAGTATTAAATAAGGCAGATGCTTACTATACAGTATTGGCTTAAAAAAAAAAAAAAGATAAATCATCATTTTAACTATCAACTTCTTTCTTCTATTACAAATGGTCACAGGTAGATTATTCTTAACAGTTACCTATCAGTAGATCTGTGTGTGATCAATAGGGTCCTCAAATTGCTTCCCCAAGACATTGTTCTCCAAGTACTCAGAACAATAGCATGGCACAACCTTTCCATAGCAATGCAATTGGAGCAATGCTTGAAGTACAGAAAGTGACAGACTATTCTAGGGATGAAGACTGACCAAAATAATTTGCATTTGACAATGTATTGTGAATCACCTGAATTTATGACAGCACCTCATCCCCTTTCTTATGAGGAATGGATATTAACCACTTCAGAAAAGAATAACAGGGTGTGTTTTCTCCTCAATGAACCTTCAGATCTACTTTCTAAGACAAAAAAGCAGAGTAGAAGTTTTCAGAAGACAGAAGAACAATATTTAATGCAAAAAATTATGGCAAACACCTATTCTTGAAGAGTGAATGGTGAGAACTATATGGCATTTGTCTTTGTGTCCTTCCCTACAAGCATATGACAATACTTTGAGGCCAATTGAAGCATGGATTATATGTGTATTGATACAGTTATGCAAATGTACCCCCCCCACCAGTTCCATACACTGCAATGGCCACTGACTCATCAAGTTTTAAAATTCATGGCCATCTGTGGCTTATACTTATCTAAAATAGAATGTATTTAAAGAAACATTTTAAAAGAACTATTGAAAAATTACCTATTTATCAATTTTCAAACTAAAGAAACGAACTGGTCACATGTCAGGTTTCTTTATTTTCATACTACTCCTTTCCTTCTATAAGAAGATTGCTGAATTGACCCACATGCAAGGCACACATTCCCATGAAATATTATTTTAAGCTACAAACCATTAAAACACTGAGAAATACAATTTCTGGTTTTGCCATCTTTTCTGCTTTTTGACACTGAATGCACTTAATATTTGGAAACTCTGAAGTCTGGCTGCAAATGCTTTAGGCAAATGCTTTAAATAAATTCATTAAAAACTCAGATTTTCTCTTTCATTTTAAAGGCAGCAGGAGGGAGAACTAAATAAGATGCAAAGATAAAGTCTGTCAGAAGAGAGGCAACCATAGCTTGAGCAGAAAACTGGAAAGCCACACCATTAACCCTGGCACACAACAGACAACAGCAAATGTCATGGTAGTAGGACTAACAGGGGAACCAGAGCCTGAGTAACTTACACTTTGAACAACCAGTCCTTCTCCAACTCCAACATTCTCCCATCTCAGGTCTTATTTCAAAGAAGCTACTTGAATTTTGAACTGAAATAAACATATCCCTAAAACAGGCCATTTTCTTTGGCAGCTCCAAACAATTGTTAAATGCGTGAATATTTTTACAAAACTGTGTTAAATGTTTATCCACTATTCATAAACTCATTAAATATTTAGTGTTACTGAACTGCAGATGGTACACACACATATATATAATCCCACACCAGAATACTCAAGGATAACAGTAATGTGATATCCTTTTAAATTTCTCAGCATTCAGCATATGTTTGTGATTTCCCTTCAAGAGTGATAGTTGTCATGGTTCAGTAATATACTTAAGGATAATCTGTGCTCTTTTATTACTTTCTGTTAATGCAATGTAAATAACCCAGAAACAAAGTAAGGAGAAATAAGGCCTCTGCAAGTCATATGCTAATTCTGAAGGCAAGAAGAATTTGTGTACTACCTGAAATTAAAACATGATTTCAGGTGCTTCAGTAATCTGTCTAAAACAAACAACATGATGTTTATTTTCCATTAGTATGTACAGGAAGGATGCTAGAGTGAAGGAAGCTGATTAAACTGAGCTGGATTTAGTAATAGCCTAAAATACAAAGCTACTTCTTGAAGTATAATTTCAGATATTTGAAAAATAACTCATCCTGAGTTTACTAGATATGATACACATCTAATTAAAAAGTGTATTGAAAACTGATCAAAAGCAGACAATTTTTCTGATAACCATTCTTGAAAATGATGAGCTGAATTTGGATTGTATGTTGAAGAAATCCGTAGATGAAGTCTGTGCCCCGAAGGAGACAATAGGCCAAGTTCAAGTTAATATATGCAGAAAGCAATGAAACAACAGAGTAGTTAACTGCCCCAAAGAGAGAGTTAAGAATTCCACACCATTAGGACAAGCACTATTAATCTGTCTTCTTTCCCTACATTAACATTCAGGGTGAAATTCATCAGAGAAAGGAACATTACAGAAGGCCATGGATTACTTAATTATGATTGAGCCTTTGGAATGGCATATTTTAATTAAAGACCACCAATTTTGCCAAGAACATGCATTAGATACGAGCAGTTGTTATTTTCTCTTAATTTAGAGGGAAAAATAACTGTGCAACATTCTCTCTCAATTCAGATTTTACATATTTTCCAAGTCCAGGAATAGCAGGACTTTCAGCAGTATTTAAATGTTTAAAAAGCAGAAGTTCTAAAATGCTGTCTCAAGATACCATTTCAAGACTTTTTCATTTAAGTATGAATGCATGAAAAGCTTAAACATTTTATGGAGGACAAATGATTCATTCAGTAAAGCAAACACTTTGAAACCAAACATCAAGGTATATAAATAAACGTTTTACAGTGTGATTTCATGATCACACTTACATTTCTCCAGGCAGGTTTTCTTCTAAGCAAATTATGTAACACTTCAAAAGCGGCTTAAACTACCCAGCAAGATTAAGAATAAAATCTTATACAGCTCAAAAGTCCAAGCTTTCTGACTGTTAACTGCAGTTACCTGTTTACATATTAAGCTTTCTAAAACCAGTACAGTTTCACATAGCTTCACTTGAAGCATGCACTCCAAACATGCTTTTTAAACTCCTACATAGCAGTATTTGTTCAGTTCATACAGGCAAATCAGTTTTAACTTACTTATGAACACAATAGGGTTCCTACGAAGTTATTGGCCTCATCAGGTCTGTGAAAATTTCAGAATAGAAGCCTAATCTACTTCTCTGCTTTTCTTCCATCACAGAAGATACTATTATCTGCTGGGGATAACACATGTTCAGTGACCTATTTTCCTTGTAGCAGCCAACCCTCAGAAGCTCTTCTTGCGACCAATGATATGAAAAACCATGAGATGATTCTGGTTTGGGCCTAAGTTATTCACATGTGTGAGAATGGCTACAAGCCATCTGTTAGCATATGGATGGGATTTGCCAAATTAATAATAAACCTTTTTTAGGGACAGAGGGATGTAATATGGGTATGAATTTATTTTACAGAGCTTAACACTGAATATCAGTACATAAATATATGAACCCCATCTCAAAAACTAAAGAAAGACAAGAAGTCTTGAAGCTAGTTAATTTACTAAAAGAAACCGCTGACTAATCCAATCACATATTAATATTCAAAGGTTAGGAAAATGTGCAAGTATTTAATAGGGCAATTGATTTTACTGAAGATAACCAGATATACAAGGGGCATCTGGAAATGATGCTTAATGGCTTCAAAAATTAATGTAGTATTAAACACAAAATAAATCTTAACTCTTAACTTACTTGTAACAGAAATCCTAAATAAATGAATTTGCATTTCTAGCAAAATGAAGACCATATGTGACAGTAAGAAATGTGCAGTTAGCTATTTGAGACAATATTTTTTCTAGGAATCTTCATTTTACTTAACAATAAACAGAAACAATAAACTTTAATTTAATACTAACCCAGATGAAATAAACTATTTCTTTTGAACAGTTACTAGCTTTATAAAGATATCTAACTCAAATATAAGCCAACAGTTCACCAGCCTGGTGAAAATTTCATGTTTTACAATCCCAGCAAGCAATCTCATTAAGCAACGTCTCTCCATGAAATGCCAACTAGCTCAGTTATAGACCAGCAAGACCAGGACTAACAAAACAGCTCAAATGCATACACCAGCACATACAAAATGGTGAGGAATAGACAGAATTATTAGATGCTGTACTTACGTACTTTCAGTAATTTTATTCAGTTTACTAAAGCACCTTACTCTAAAAATTAGTATGATATCTAGAAAATCAACTGGACCTCAAGCAAAACTCCATGTGTTTATTATTTTTTCAGCATCCTTGGTGTAACAACAGTAAGTGCAAATGTTCTGACTCACTTATGATCATAAATCATATCAGCCACTTTTGATAGGTGGGTTTAATAGCTATGGATTAAATTAACCCTTTTTAAGAAATATTTATTGTTGGGGTTTTCTTGGGGTTTTCTAGAAAAAGCAAGTAATACAGATACACACAACAATCTCATACAGACTCTTTGATTCCCTCATTTTTAAATTCAATGAATACAAGTTACATTTTCCAGGCCTGAGCTCATTCCTATGTTCACCATTGCTCAAACCAAAAACTGAGTCAAGAGACAGCAATCAGTTTTCATAGGACTCGCTGGCTGAAACAGCCTGTGCTGCCTGCCTTCCACGAAGTCCATCTGGCACCAAGCACAGAATATGATCTGGGTTTCCAGCCCTAGAACAAAAGTGGAGAAATGCTGCCTTACTTTTGAAGACTAGCAGGCTGGAAAGGGTAGCTATACTGCATTATTTAGGGTTTCTAGAAGTACTGTCAAAGGAGTCCACTAGTAGAGATTATCTCACAAATCTAGAAAATGTAAACACTCCACTCAGATATACAGAGCCTTTGATATAACCTGCTGAAGAAGAATTAATTCTGAGGGACTTCTTCCATATTTATTAATCACAAAATAATAGGAGAACAACATATGCAGCAAGCCTTCAAAGAATCATACTTTGTGGATTTCAGAAAGAACCCAGAACTCAAACCTCTTCTTAGGAATAAAACATTGCTTCCCTTACAGCCTTAATTCCCATGTTACATAATGGATGGAACAAATGCAACAAAGATCTTCCCTCTAAATGTCCAATATGACACACAGTACTCAGGTGAGAGACTTCAACAGAGATGAAGATTTCCAGGATCTCTGCAACAGCATGTTGGTAGGTTGGGGAAGTTTGAGAGGCACAGCCTAGCCTACTTGTCTAAGAAAATAAATTTTTTTGCAATTGTGATGCCTTACTTAACAACTTGACTACTTTTTAATCAACTTAAGAAAAATGGCAAAAAAATCTCAGAGGAGGGTGATGCTCCTGCACATTTCATTACAGCTGGACAACCAAAGCAGTGATTCTACTGAAAGAAAAGCTGTGACTAAAGTTCAACTGTTAATAGTTGTTCTGGAATATGGACTGCTTGCAAAACACATGGAAGCCAAACCATGATACTGCTAACTAGGAAACAAAAGACATTGAGATGTTTTTTATGAACAGCATTTCTCTAAAATCACAAACATATGGGTAATCACAAATATTTTCTGAACTCACAAATATCTCTTTACTGATGCTGAGCACAATATGGGATAAACCTCATTGGTGTTAAAGAAAAAAAAAGTTAAAGGCAAAGTATGTGCCTAGATTCTGCCATATATCTATTCCACAGCATGGAAGTCTGATGATCTTCACAAAATTGGTATTCTGACAAAGAATGGTCATGGTGAAACAGGAAAGAGAGCTACAGTATAGTAGAACAGAAGGCTTCCTTACAAACTATAGAGATGGAAGAGCTGAAACAGCCATTCAGCTAAGTGCACATTGTTGGTGTTATTTAAATTATGGTTTAGAATCTAAGATTAGTGAAAAAAAAATGTACTTTAAGTTTCTATTTTCCTGGGTCTGGAATAATATGTTCTTTTGACAAAGAAATTACAGCCATTTTGGATAAAGCCTTCAGCATAACATCATATGTCTTTTCATAGTATTTATGAATCAAAAGACGTTTTTAATTTCCTAGTCAGGACCTGCAATATTTTCTCTTTTGAAATTTTAAAATGCTATTTCAATTGGATTTCAAGCTGTGAGGCATAGAAGGTAGTTTCACTCAAATAAGTGCTGCAAGCAGAAATGAAGACAGATTACTATAACACTAGTTCCAAAATACGCTGAAATCAAAGGGCTGTGAAAAACACAAACAAAAAAAAAGTTTACTTTGTAGCAGAAGCAAGAGCAGGTGTAAATGCCAAATTACTTCAAAGCTACAATCCAATTAGCAACAATGGGTGGAGACTTGGGAGACATTGAATAAAGAGCTTAACATTTGCATTGACATCTGATGATAAGGAAGTAACATCATGGTCCTTAACTACAACTGAAACCACAGATGATTGTCAGGGTCAGCAAAATGTTACTAAAACGGTGCTGTATACAGCTACAGAGATATCAGAGTTTGACCATAAATCAGGTGGGACTGAAATCCAGCAAGTGGAAGCCTATCAATGCAAGCCATACATTCATATTTCAGTTGTGTCTTGTCACCAATTAATAAAATTTCTAACAGATATGGAGCACAACATCCAGTATTAATGCAGTGGGATGTTGAGAAGCTGGGCGTACAATACAGATGGCAAAGAGCTAAAATCACTGGAGTAAATGGAGCAAGAAGTGTTATCTGCCAAACAGCTGAAGCTAATTTGTTGCTCCTGGGCAAGAAATAAAAGTCTTCTCATCTTAACCCTAGAAGAAATCCAGTGAGTGACGTGCACTCGTTCCCTGTGGTGCCTGCACTCCCTAATTCAAGAACTGCTGGTATATCATAGTGTGTTTTTGCTGCAGCACAAAATGAATGTATGAAGTTATATAGTTGTTTTGGGGCAGCTAACAGCTTCAATACCAAATAGAGGAAACCTAACAGGCACAATACAGGCACTCGGGTTGATTTCACATTCTCCTAATTCTAATGTCAATGCTGCAGAACATGACAAGGCTCAGTTGGCACTTATCTGGAAGAGAGGACAATACACCTTTAACAGGGTCCCGCCCGCACAGGTATAAACATTCACCCATGATTGCACAAGCTGTGCTTGCTGAACTTTTACAAGCTATCTCACTCCTTCCAGACATGAAATTAAACCAGGAAGACCCTCCTGAAAAGATGAGAGATGCAACACCAGCAGTGCAGTAAGCATTTAATGCAATAAAAGTTATAACTCCACCCTGAGAGATATCAAGTTCAGGCAGTTAAACAACTTGAAACACTGAAGGATAATCTATCTGGACAAACCCCTCTGAGACTTGTGTTGTTTTCCTATTCTAGGAATAAAGCCAGAACACCCTCACTGAAGATCAAAGGAATGAGTTTCAAGTGAGGGAACTACCATTCTCTCAATTTACATGACAAAGCTCACAAAAAACAGCCAAGATGATGTGATCACTTTTATTTAGGATCGTTTAACTTTTTGGTTACTTCTGTGGTAGACATAGGAACCTTATAATAATCGAAGGATCATTTATTTTTTAATAATCAGTCTATAGTAGGCCAAATTGTCATTTTTCTTTTATATGAACCTGCTAAGAGATGAAATTCAGCTGTGATGAATGGATGAAACTTTCATTTGCCACCATAACTGCCTGTATTTTCCGTTTATTAATGTGATTGTGATTTGTGTTTTCATCACAAGCACCTTGTTGGATGACAAAAAATAATAGAAGGACTGCACGTTTTATGTATTATTATTTTGGTTTTTGCTAACTTGGTCGTTTTGCTGAAAAAACCTTATGGATGTATAATTTTGTCTCAATCAAATTTAGCCTGGGAGTTGGTACAAGAATTCATGTTTGGAATCAAGGAAAATTAAGCTTCTCAGTTCTTTCTTGGACGGTTTTAGATCTGTTATGGTTTGACTAAATTTTTCAGAGATACTAACAAGTGAACTAAGTAATCTTACCTAAACAAAAGAAAATGCTACATACAAAATGGTTGAATATCCCTTCCAAGACCAGAAGGGGGGACAGCCATGGACTACAAATGGGACATGGATAAAACACAGGAACGCTTTTTACTAGCTCTCAAGCAACTCTACCTGTAACCATTTTTGGAATTAAATGCGTTATCAATCATTAGATGTTCCAAAGCATATCAGAGTTGTATTTCTGCTTGAACATGTCTGATGTACTACTGGGTTTCCTACCATGCTTCCCAAAAGGGTATTTTAACTTGGCCTCACTTATTTTAGTTATGCTAATCAATATGGCAGCTGTAGTACATTCTGCATCACACAGGCTTCTCAGTTGTGGGTGCAATTTACTGTGGCAGCAATTGTCAAATAATGTGATCAGGGCCATTTGCTCACTGAAATTAAAAATAAAAAAAAAAAGAAAAAGCAAGCTGGAATGATACAGCTAAATCTAAAAAGGATAATAATTTCATTTATGACCCCACCAATAATAAAGCCACAGTTTCTATTTTGTATCAGGATTAAATTACATGGAGCTGTACTCTATGTCCTGGAGAATAGAGTATAGGCCCAATGTAAAGATGTGTTTGCATGAAAACTTTTATGTGGGAACTTCTTTGTATTTTGTATGAAAACTTTTTAAGCATAAACAGTCTTGTTGAAGGCACACTATTAGTAGCAATGTATCAAATTACAAAATCCCTAACTAGTAGGGCTCCTTGTCAATCTTCCCCTTTTGATCACTCCAAACCAAAGACTGCTTTAAAGGAGTTAACCCCAATTCCTGGCCTCTCTCTTGCTCCCCTCTCTTTTCTATTTCTTTCTAATCTCTCTACCTCTCATTTTACTGGTAAATAAAATCCCTACTATTGACTTTGGCATATGGTCTCATTTGCACCTTAATTCTAGTAGAGGCATCACTCAATAATTGGACGTTAACAGCTTATTATCTTCTTCCCAGTACAATCTTTCTCATTTGCTCTTTGTTTTTGCTAATTAACTCTTAAAATCACAAAGAAGCAGTCATTTGGAGAAAAGAACTAAGGAAAAATACAGGCTTAGCATGATTGTAAAAAAATTCAAAATAGAACCAAATGCCTAAAAAAAGGGTCAAACCCAAATTCCTAGTATGTTTTGATGCACTTTATTTTAAAATTTCCATCAGTATCCTAGAATAAGCCTATACTAATCTGAACTGTACAGCTGAGTTATTATTAAAAAAATGTTCAGTGTTGCCCAGAGCAATTTTTTGCATGGCATATTAGGTCTAGTTAGCAAATTGGAAGAAGTACTGCTGACGTGACATAGCAACTGAGTAAAATGAAGCCTTTAGTAGGATAAATTGAGAATATAGGAATCACTCCATGTTTAGATTATAAAGTTTGAGAGCAGGCATACCTGACAAATAGGAATTTATTTCACAATAACCAACTCTTTGAATCCATGATTTATGAGGGCAGTTATAAGAGTCACTTATTTAAAGTCATTGCTTAATGCACTGGCAGATGCTTCCTAATTATTAGAATAAAGAGTGAGAACATTTTTTTCACAGGATGTGCACGCCATTAAACATCTTGTACTTCAGCAACTATCACATTTGTGATGATGTCTTTTATAAAGTTCTGTTTATGATGTTAGGTAATCACTGAATATAACATTAAACACCAGTAAATAAAAATTTTATGTTATGACACAAAACTTCAGACCTATTTGTTGTATTATCCTTAGCAAGTATTCCAGCCTGAAATGAATACAAATCAAGTACTGCTGTCAGCAAGACAAGCTGCATTTCAAGTTTCTTCCATCTGCTGTCACCAAGAAAAACACCCAAATAGTCAAGCACTGAAAAGTTCCAAGATTGCAAAAAGCAACACAAGTTTTATAGACATTCAGAATAATCACTACATTCAAGCTTATACTAAAATTTTTAAAATGCTAGCTTTACTAAAGAAGCAACATTAATACCTAGAAGAGGAGAAAAAAAATTTATTTGAACAGTGAATGTCCATGTATTTGGGACAAAGAAAACTAGGAATTTTTTGATGTGAAATAAAAAAATCTCTTAGTATATTCTAAGGGCTTATTCATGTGAGACTTTGTTAATGAAATTCATTATATAATCTTTCCTACAGCCTAAAAACTTTTTTGTCCACAGTCACCTGTTTATTTATTTTAAAACATTTATTCTGTCGAAGAGTACAACTTTGTTATTTTATGAATAGTGGCACAATAATTGAACATTAAATAACTCTGACTCTGATATTTGTAGAATATGACTAAACTTATTCTCTCCTTTCTGAGCTGGAAGCATACTGCAATTTCACAATGAAGGACTTGTAATATTCTCAACTTCCTTGCAAACTGTAGTCCAAGTATCAAAGATTGAAATGCAAAGCAGAATTTTGAGTGCAAAAACAATACTTCATAATAAACAATTCTCTTTCTCTGCAGTAAAAGAAATCACATGGCTTTATTAGATCATGGCCTACAAGTAAGTACTACTAATTTGGTCAAAGTTGTTGAAAAACAAAAAATTTAAGATGGTTCACTTATAAGAACAGCATATTAACTAACCAGAAAAAGGCAAAATACTGATGTCAAAAGTAAAAAAAAAGTTTCAACACACACCTCTTTAGTTTATACAAGGTATGAAGCTCTAGTTAAAATAGCTCAAGGTGACTTTGAACTAAGCAGATTCCAAGTCCCATTTGTAGAAGAGCAACGACGTTTCTTTGTACCTGAAATAATTTGGATGAAATAAAGATTCAAAAGAAGTCAATAAGCACTTTGCTATTGATTTCAACGAGCCAATATTTCATTCTGATGGTTTATTGCTGATAGAATTTCAGAACATTAATATTTGAAAGATATATAATATCGAGTAAGCCACTTAATTGCATAGAACAAACTATAAAGTAAAACCATTTACTCTATGTTAAAGAATTTCAATATAACTTTTATTTCTACATAACATTTAGCTGTAGAAGGCTAAACTGGCTGTCACAAGAAAAATTAAACTTTCAATATAGAAGAATAGGTTCTGCAAATAACCTTGGACAAGAGATTCAGCAGGTAAACTGTCAGCCATATTTTTGGTGGTTAGAAATGCCTCTCTCCCGAGTTCCTTCTAAATTGACCTGGTGATTAATTATTTAGTGAACCAAAATATGACTTACATTGAGCGACTGAACAAGAAAAAGCATGTAAGAAAAATTTAATACCATCCTCCTAATGTTCCACATTCATATAGCAGTGGAAGTTTCTCTGAGGTGAGTTTTTTTCTCTGCTTGTTATGAAAATTGTTTTTTTTAACATCAGTGAACTTAACTTGCTTACTCCAAATGGCAACTAACAGATGGAGCTCCGACTTCTACGGCAGTGCCTACCTCAACAAGGAAAAGTGATGGCTAGAAGCTTCTGTATGTAATGTATGTGCTCACCCATCTCGAAGATTATGAAGGGAAGGTCTGATCACACATCAGGAGGAAAAAAGTCTCAGTCCTCTAAGTACTACTATCTCTCAACTCCTGCTAGTAGGAGGCAAGTTTGTGCCAATTCTATCTAAGCATCTTTTATATGTCCTAAAACTTCTTCAAGTGATATGGAATGTGGCATCTGCCTTAATAAAGTACTCCAAAATATAAGCAATTTTCAGCACTAGAAAGTACATCTTCATGTCTTAAGCAGTTTAAGAGCCCCCTCAGAGTGAACATCTTTTCTGTTTTTAAGTATCTTTCTCCAGTGAGCTGTATAACCTCAAAAGTTAATCTGAACAGCTGGAATGCATTGAATCATTGGAATCATCCAATCAGCTAAAAACACAACTCTAAAACATTCTTCCTACACCTATTAGAGCTCAATTCTAAAGTACTAAAGTAGTGTCAGTCCTTACACATAATTTACGCATATAGTTCTATCTATTCACATAAATGGTTCTATCTGTTTTATCTAGAAATGCAAGCAATGTTCTGCTATGTTTTGATTATGTCTGGAGCTAAGTTACTGAACTTTAAACTAGGTTTTAGGGCTTTTTACTTTCTTAAGGCCCTTAAAGTATATTCCTACTTACTTAAAACTAAAACTTACACTTCTGCCTCATGTTTGTGTGGCTTAATATATTTTAATTTTTCTAAAGGCTTTAATTCTATCCCAAAACAACTACCTTATGTAGCAGAAAAGCTTAACTGAACCACTACTATCTGAATTACTGTGGTATATGACAGTGTTCAGAAGCTTCCTCAAAGAATACTGTTCTTTATCATTGTATTAAATAAATAATTGAAAGAAAGGTTGGATAATAAAATAAGTATTTTTCATCTCATCTTCATTTCATCTCTCATTTTCATTTCTTTCAATTGTCTTTACTTCCATTTTACATTTTAGAACCTTCTAGAATGACAAAATCTATTAAGATTCAACATGTATGAAGAGAAGTAATGAAGAGAAATATGAAAATATATATTTGAAAATAATACCATTTTAGGTATAGGATTTTAACATAATACATTTTAATCTTTTTCAGGGCAATTAACTACTCCATCAGCAACAGGAAAATTGAGAAAGAATGCACTTAAACAAATTTAGCCTCATTCTGCAGGATGAATACTATAGCCCAACCTTTCATGTAGTTTCAAATATGTATTATCAACCATGTATCTTGCTAAAATCAGTAATACTCTGACAGAAGTTTCCAACTTGCAGAGTTTTTAGCACAACATCCAAAGCTGATCTAAAGGCCATTGTAGGAATTAATTTGGAATCTTCCTGTCAAAAACAACATGTTTGTTATCAGCCTGTTGAGTGATGCTAACAGACAAAACAGGCAACTTTATAAGACTTGGGATACTGTTAACACACCAAAAGAATTATCTTCAGTTAATAGACGTTCCAACCATCACAAAATATGGTCAATTTTGTGTAATACTAACAAAGTCTAGCTTTCAGTAGAGCCACAATTCTGCCTACACAGAATTTTCCAGGCATTTAACATATCTGATGAATTTTTGATTTTCTAATAATGACTTATTAGATCTTAGAGTTATTTTCATACACTTGAGATATTTGAGATTGCCAGTGAAACCTTAAGTCCTGTCAATCTTTATTTGCTAACATATACATTAGAAGATCAGAATTTCATTTAAGTAAAATCCAAGTATTACTCCAGAATATCTAAATGCAGTAATTATTCATAAGACTACCTATATATTTTAGTTGAGATGAACATCATTCTTGTAGAAATTATCTCAATAAATAAAATATTACTAACAATGATCAATAAGTCAATGAAAATGACAAGATAGTCTTCAAAGCTCTCTACAGTCCATCAGTGGTGGTGAAGCCCTTGATTAACTTCAGTGTAAATTCTAACAGCATTGAAGCGGGCCACAAAAAAGTTTAGCACAATTTTATTATCATGCAAAAATTTTACAATACTTTTGAATGCACTGCTATTTTGTGCATCAGCTAGCCCATAGAAAAAATTATAATATTTATTAAATAAAAGTAACAAACCCATCAAGAGCTGCTCAAACCAAATCTCAAAGACCTGGCTTGAATGTCTAATAAAAAAAAAGAAATTAAAATTCCTACTATGGTGATCACAAATAGCATGTAATGGCATTTGTATATTACATATTGTGCTAGTTTTTATTCTGTAGTTCACATTCCAGAGCTAAACTTTGAAGCTCCAAGTGTTTAGTAATTCAACGCACCCAGAAAGAAACACATATTTAATGTCAATTTACTAAAGAGGAGGTTAGAAATGTGTTTGAAAATTACTTTTCTTTTTTTTTTCCCAGAAATGCTCATAAAAATCCCTGAAAGACACCAGAGTGTTATTTCATACTGTATCAGGACTGACAGAAACATTCAGAATTTATTTTAACAGTTTGACATATTTATCATTACATTAATATCAAAACTGTATTAAAAAGTGAATTTCAGTACATGCAATGAGAAATTGGCTACACTACAAAAGCACTGATAATAGTGTTATCTCTTCTGTTCCAGCAAATATAACCTCAAAGAGGAAGCTTCCCTCTATTGACAATTCAAAGCCTTCTTGAGTATTCACATTATGACTCTGACACTTCCATGACTGATAAGACACAAAGTCAGAAAAAGTTTGAAGGTCATTCTTTTGTCTCCCTTGAAACTGGTATTTTTAATACCATCTAGCAAGCCTTTTCTGGGAAACTCTTTCTTTGAAAATGCACTCTTTTTGGGTAGATATTAAAATGCAACTACTGCATGACGGAAAGTATTCTACTCACTTTTTTTTAAAAAAAACTTGCCACATTAAAATAAAAACTTCAGGAATAATAGAACTGACCTTTAAAATTAAAAGAAGCAGCACTATGATTAGGAAATATGCCTATACATACAGAATATTTGCTAGTTATGTTAAAAGATTAAGCTTTTAAAACTGATTATATATAAGGCCTAAGTAGCAACTTAAATATGTATTTTCACTCAAATTTCCAAAGAGTTTTAGAGA
The DNA here is from genome assembly GCA_013397375.1 of Toxostoma redivivum. NCBI lineage: Eukaryota > Metazoa > Chordata > Aves > Passeriformes > Mimidae > Toxostoma > Toxostoma redivivum. The sequence continues at coordinate 502,415 of VXBI01001940.1, forward strand.
ATTATAAAAATATTAAAGTAATGAAAATTTCATTGGAAAGTCAGGGGAAACAGGATAAAAATATTTCTACGGTGTGACCTGTTAAATACAGAAAAACTGCATTCGTAGCATGTTAAAAAAGCAAATTATCCTCATAGTATATTAAAAATGGACAAAGGAGCCAGGTTTCAACCATTGTAATACTTCAAAAAATTTCAGATAATCCACACTGAAATGTTTTTTACATACAAAGGACACAACATATTTTAAAATTATTATCATGCATAAATAGCATTTAAGTTCGTTTTATAGTTACTCAGTTGAGAAATTAAATTTGACAATTAAACAAAAATTATATCAAAATTATCTCTAAAAGACCTAAAATAAGTCAAGATGTTAAATTGAAATATTAATTTAAATTATTGTGTATTTGAGTTAGCAACACATAGACACCCTCCCAATTCCCCATTACATCATTTAGACTCTCTTTTCAACACCAAAATTACTTTGCAAATTTGGAACAAGGAAGTTTGCCCTTTGGTATACTCATTTTCTAATCATTTGTTTGAAGAGGCATTTTTACTGTCAATAAAAAATTACAAGATTAAAGAGAAAAGATCTTCAATGTTAGTAGATAATGTATTTTCATATCCAATGTACAGTCTAACAAAGCCCTTAACTTAGGAAAACAAAGCATTTAAGTCAAGGTTCTGAGCAGCCTGCAGACATTTGGTCTTTTCAAGAAACAGAGAAAAGAGCAATACAGTGCTACTAAGATAAAACCAGACAGGACTCAAAGCTGTATCTTAGCTTTTGTTCATATATACATATATCAGCAAGAAATGGACATATATTTATCATACACAATATCATATTCATTTAATGACCTTTTACCCAAATATGGTGAACTATAAGACACACTTTCTCTTAGAAACAGGCATATCAGATACAAATCTGTGATTGAAATGATCTTCATGGAACTAGAGCCTCTTGCACAAAATCACTCTTTGTATCAAAACGAATTTCAAAATTTGACTGGAAGAACACCACAATTGCTTATATAAAGATGCTTATGTTGAGCTGCTGTGGACTGAAAGACTATGTTTAAATTAGCAAGTAGTGCATATTCATTCTTCAAACCCAATGTACACACTATACACATCTCAAATCATTCTATTTCACACTAGTTCCTCTTCGGTCCAACAGACTGAAAAAAACCAGGACCATCTGGGAGCATACAGGCAAATTCCTAAAGTTCATGTCCTGCAGTATTTCATGCAAAAGGATCATAGGTCATGTGCCCTGTTTATTGCAAACCAAAGTACAAAAGGTGGGAATAAAGGTGGCACAGGCATCAAAAGAGCATCCCTCATCTGAACTAAGCACTGATGTGAGTGAACATTTCATGCTTTGGAGAAGGACAATGAAGCTGAGAGATAACTGAGACCCGACTCATGGAGAAGGATATTAGAGAATAGAAGAACTGAAACACATTCAGAAAGAGAACTCCTTGTGGAAAACAAAAGATGAATTTTCTAGGTACAGTGGAAACAGATACTACTAAGAGCAGATCTCAATGATCAATATGTGACACCATGCAGATTCTACTCTCAATTACCTACTGATTCCACAAGAATCAATAATATTTTAAGTGTGCTTTTGATATAAAAAGGAGCACTGTAAAGACACAGGAAGCACAAATTAATTTCAGGTAAAATGACCTGAGTTAATTCAGTAAAATAAACTGAAGTAATAATAGCAACACATTTTAAACTTTCAACTTAAGATTTTTACATTTCAAAAGAGCTCAAATTAAATGAAAAAATAACAAGGGAAATCACCCACACTAGAAAAATTTGGTGAGCTGAGTCAGAGACTAACCATTAAAGTTTCTTAAGTTATCTTGAATCTATATCCCACACCTCTTAAAAATAAATAAGCAAATAAATAAATTATTGACCTTTTGGAGAAGAATTCCAGAACTAACTGATGAACAATCCCATATGGAATACAATGAACAACCAGAGCTCAAAAAGAATGGCTGGACAATAGCTAGCAAATGTATTTCCCTCTTAAAAGTTCAAGAAACTTAGGGACAAAAATAAAGGTTTCCAGGAGGCAAACTGAAGTGGCCCCATAAATGAAATACAATCAGGTAGCTCATATTTCAGTCATTAAAGCAGAGAAAAAGCAAAAAAAGTTAATATGCAGTAAATAGCGGCAATAATGCAGTTTCCTAATTATGTGAATGTTTGATGAATAAAAGGGATACAAGGGTTCATAGCTGACAGAATGCATCTCTACCACATAAAAAGTTGGAGGAAAACTCAAAAACAGAATTCCAAAACTAGCACGTGAGTCTTAAAGCCCATTAACAATTTTACAAATCGATTTGAGACAAAACTATCTGCCCACATTAGTGTAAATCTATAGAAGAACATACACAGAAAGCAAGCACATCCTGAAAAGACAGAAGTAGAATTTTAGTAATTAAATGTTTTTTAATAAACTTTGAAATAAAGAACAATTAAACATGTGAAGGAGCATGAAAAATGAGATGAAATACAGCACACTTGATCCTAAGAGATAGATTATATCTAATGGATCTGAAACCTTTCTTAAAAAATAATTAATGCTTCTGACAAAAAAAAATTGCTACTATTTACATTGACTTTGGCATTTCATTCTATTGTACTTAAAGGTGTTAAAAACTGGATTAGAACATATTCTATAGGCAGTTTGAGTAACTAGCTCAAAAGGAGACAGAATAGGCTGTTTAAAAATATATAAAGAAGTCAATATCTTGGGAACAATTTATGAAATTTGAAGTTGGTGACTTAGGTACAAAAATTGGTACTAATGAATTCAGCTGAGGCCAGAAAGAAACTGAAATCAAAATGTCACCTATACCAATAAAATCCACGATTCTGCTGAAAGTTATTTCTGCATTTTGTTCTTTTTGTTGGGTTTTTTCCTCAGTTATCCTCTTATTTTTCAAACTGTAGTTTTGTGTTTACTATTCCAGCTGTGCTGAATCTTTTCAGGATGTATTTTACCCTGTGCTATATACACTGTCATTTTTGGAAGATAGCATGTTCAGAACATAGATGTTCTTCAATTTATACAGAAAATAATCCTCTGAGTAAGAGTGGTTTGAATGTCTTTAACCTGCCCCTTCAAAATTTTTTACCTCAGCTTTAAGGAAGCTTGTGTGGAGGGATTTCAATTGTTTATTCTTCACTAAATTAAACTTTCCAATATTTTAGCACTCTCCAATATTTTAGCAGATAGGAAATCTGCAAATAAACAAACAGGAGAAGAAACCAGAAGAAATACAAATTGAAGCCTTTGTAGTGTTTCTGTCAAGTTTGTATTGTTTTTTATCAAGTTTGGCAAAATATTTGCAGACTTGAATTTGATGCACTGGGATTTAAACATAAGAGCAATGCAGTAGACCATAGGTTTGCATGAGCAATACCTGAAGGGGCATATACATTCACATCATAGCCTTGTGGTTCTGTATTCTCCAGAGCTAATTAATAATAGTGTTAGTGAATAATTATTGGGATTTTCAATGACTAATAGCATAATTTTAATTCAATTTTGATCTTAATTCTTAAAATCTATTATTATACTGTGCAGCTGATCCAATGCTTGCATTATCTCTATTTACTGTAGCACACTTCTAGCTAAATACTCATCCAGTTCTTTATAGGGCCGTACAAAAGGGCAGTGGGTACTATCATGCTGTACTGGTTTTAACACCAACAGATAAATTACACTCCAAATAAGCCACTTCCCTCTCTGCCCTCCTTTTGGCAATTTCCTCATTTTCAGCATTAAGAGTTTCTTAAATGACAGTACTGGACAAGAGCAGATAGCATTTATTGAGTCATTGTAACACTGAATGAATTGTTCTCTGTCTATAAACAAATAAAACATTAATAATAGACCTACTCTGATTTCTTTTTTTCCCAATGACTCTGGTATTTAGCCACACAGAAAACTATGGAAAAAAAATCCTACTTTTATACATCGAACAGGAATTACTCTGGTTAATATGAACTATGCAATAATTGTTTTTTTTCTTTGAAACATTTTTTAGAACACTTGACTATAAAGAAATCATGAACCAAATTCTTCTTTCATTCCATTGGCCCATATTAGAAGTGTGAGGGACTGGTAAATCAGACAACTTCCTTCTTTTAAATGGTAATGCTATTTTTATTTCATGTAGAGCATTTTTCTATGCTAAGTGACCCCAGGACCTATAAACACAAAAGAGATTATTTCATGCTTTTGTTTACTGCTCAAAAGCTAGACTTGCAAGACTGCCAGTAAAGAACTGTTTTTAATTTGCACTGTACCTGAAGTTAAAGTACCACAGTCTTTAATAGCTTTGGTTTAAATATTAATGATAGACTTTTACAGGGAAGAGTGGAAAATGCCTCCTTTTTGCAGTACAAACATATACAGAAGAACAACACTCTATTTGAAATAATATGAAGGTTTGATTCTGTGAGTACTGAATACTAAGAGTAGGTGATGCACATATAACCTGCTCCTCAACCCACTTCTGTACATAATATTAGCTTGACACACGATGCCTTTAACATCTTTGAAGAGCAGATGAATCACAGCTGTTATGTACAAGCAAACTCTCCTAAGATGGGCTATAATTCTGCAATGTCTTTTTAAGGACAGAAGTGTGTGTGTCTAAAGACTAGTGCAAAACAAAAATAACTCCTTGTTGTAAAGCTTGTGCAAAGCTTACTCCTTTTGTGAACTTGCTTCTCAACAATGTGGACGTAAAAAAGTCTGAATGCTGACGAGAAATCAGGGTAGACATTAAATTATGTCCTCCTTGTACTCCAAGAATAAGGACAAAGCAGTTTGAAAACAATAATTCCCTTACAAACATTTTGGTGACTTTTTTGAGTAACACTGCTTGCCGCTTATATAGCAAGACAATTGACTTAGCAATGTCTGTTTCTAAATATGAGCATTTGTAATGTGACAGCCATGCAAGCTATTCTTGAGCAAGATCTAATTGGAACTAATATAAATCAAACTTTTCACCCAAATGTTTAGAATACAATCCCAATAGTTCAGCTTGAACATGTCCTTTGGATATAGCAGAAGAGCAGAAAGCTTTAATATTGCTAACACATGTTTTATGGTATTTCTGATAACATAAGTTTTAAAAAATCTGCAAAATAGTTTTCAGATTTCTAGGATATTTTACAGTGACTACTGAGAAGACAAAATTATGTATGTATACATTCAATTACTTTATAATTACAATCATTACAATAAACAGAAGCACAACACCAACCAATGAACATTAGATAAAGAAATTATTAATCTGAGAAATGCAAAAAAGTCAGGAAACAAAGTCCTGAATTTATTGGAAGAATCTCATTGTTTGTTCTAAAGCTAGGAAAATATTTCTTTCTGCTATTGAAGCATTTCTGTGCCAAAAGAAAAATGAATATACACATGTTCCTCCTTCAAGCTGATTGTCACAGTTGCTTTGAATAGGTCTACTGTTATCAAAGTCATGAACCCCACCAACTCCTCCTCTGCTCCAACCAACTACAAAAACACTTGAACCCAACAGTCAACTCCTGCCCTTACCAGAGCACCTACTTTCACATTCTGTTCATATGTATAACCCTGCCAAGTACCAGCTTATTCTATTTTAATTTTAGTACAGGAATTGGTTTTGCCTATCTGAGCACACCAGCTGAAGTCAAAACAGATTCCTCAGCTACCAGGGTTCAGACTGTTTAATCTTAATGCAGTTTTGCTGCTACGAAGTGAGGGGGTGAATAAAAGGGAAACTAGCAAGAACAGGACTCTTTTAAGTCTCAAACCCAATGGAAAAAATAACAGTAAGTTGCAGCATCATTAACCTTGAGAATAGTTATAATGCTTGAAAAGAATATGCAAGGAAAATAATGAAAGCAGGTATGTGTGTCTATCCCTGACTGTAACATATATCTACAAGATTCGATGGCAACATTCATAAATAATTAAAAAAAAAAAAAAGTCTTATGAATGATTCAGAGAACAGACAAACAAAAAAAAAAAACAAACATATAAACTGCCACTTAATATCCAGGAACTCCAAAATATTTGATATCTAAAAGGTGAGGTATATAGTGCCACCCTACCTGCCTTTAAAAGCTCAGAAGAGCAGACTGCATGTACAATAAAACCTCTTAGTTTACCTTTTAATTTAGTCCTTATGTCTTCTTCTACTGTATCTTCCTTCAGGAACAGTCAGTTAACAAAGGTTAGCCAAAGAAAGGAATTAATGCTGGCACCAGAGCTAGACAAAAAAATATGTCAGAATAATTTTTGTTTCCATGAAAACATACAAAAATATTTTATATTTAATAAAATATCAAGAAGCAAATAATTATTGCCTTGTAGAAAAAAACGCCAAAACCTAAATATAAATATGTTCAATTTAAAATGAAAGTCATAAAAAAATTAGTATCGACCAAAAAAAAAAAAAATCTCTTTTTGAACCAGAGATTATGGGTGAATTAGTCCATGAAGGCCTATCTGAAGTATGCTGCTTCATTTACATTAACACACTCAAATGGATGTTCCTTCTCTTGAGATACTTCACAGGCCTAAGAAAAGTGCATCTGTTACATTGAAGTGACAGCATTAGAGCTAACTAGCAAAATAAGTATATGGAAAGGCAAGAGCTCACCAACACAAAAACACACCAACTCTAGAAGGCTCTGCAGGATAGGAAATATTTTGAGACTTTTCTAGTAATTCATAAAACAATTCCAAATTTTACTTCAGAAAAAAGAACACTGCACCCTTTTATTATAGACTGTTTCTACAGGGAATAGGTAAGAGTCACAAAAAAAATTCATCAAAAAGAGTGAAAGATGGTGTTGCACAATATGGAAAGTATGTTTCTTTCCTCTCCTCTGCTTTCCCCAGTCTCCAAGTTGTAGGATTTTAAAAGAAAACAATTGTTTAATAGGTACAGGAAGAACATCTGCGTGGCTCTATTGAGAGAGTAGAATCTATACAGAGAAAAATCTCTGACTACTCCAGGCATAATATTTTCTTGTTTTCAGTGTAGATTTTGCAGTGATATCATAGTGTCACTTAAGCAAAAGGATGCTGTCAGAAGTTCTGAAAAGCTATACCACTGATATAAGTCCAAATTTTATTAAAGTCAATTTTAAATTCTAATTAAGAACTCAGCTAAATCAGCTTTACTGAAGAAAAGGATAAAATTTACCTTGACTGTTCCTGAGGGAAATTAAAAACAAAAGATAAAAATAAATTAAAAGGTAAAATTAAAATTATTCTGTGGATGGTTAAACACTGGAATAGGTTGGGAAATCTCTAACCATGGCAACACTTAAAATTCTCTTACACAAAGCCCTGAGCAACCTTTGAGCAAGCAGCTGGACAACACTCTTCAAAGTTACCTTCCAGTTAAAATTATTTTAATAGATAAGGCTCTTACCATACACATCTCCACAACCAATAATGTCAAGGAAGACAGAAAAAGCCAGATTCCCGTCTGGCATTTAAGCTGGCTTTACAACAATGGCTCTTGTTGTATTAGTAATAAAAGAACATGAACCAGTTATTCCCATGTGCCATTCTGGTTTTCTGCCTTAAAGTACATTTTACTGTATTGCATTATCGTTCTATCTTCAGATACCCCAAAAATTCATGTATTTGAGTCTGCCCTGATTTCTGACATGAGAGCTGTTCTGCAGAAATAGTTCTTCCAAATGAAAGTAAATGGCTTCTAGGAACCCATTCTCACCTAGCAAAAGGAGAGCAAACAGTGGAGGCAAGGGGTGTTTATGGTGGTAGTTTAAAGTGATATCAGATAATTAAAATTTCTGTTCTTACAAGAAGTAATGAAAATCTGGCAGGCTTTTTAAATTTTTATTTTATTGAATTGTTGGGAGTTGAATAATTTCTTTTCCTTTCTGTGTAATTTTTTTCCCCATTGTTATGCTAAGTACTTGTGGCTACAAGTTAGTTGCCTCTCACCAGAAGGTGAGGGGAGGGGGGATGGACAAAGGGAGCCGGAAAAAGGAAGGGGGCCGGGGGTCGGGCTCTCTTGCGGCTAGCACGTGGAGTTGGAAGACAGTGGGGGATCCTGTCTGGCATCCTTGCCCGCGAGTTTTCAACGCCGGAGACCACACTTCCCTGCTGTTTGGACCTCACCCTGCCGCCTTCCCATCCTATCCTACTGTTCACTGCTGAGCAGCAGCAGCACGGCCGGCGCTGTGAACAGGAGCGGCCCCCCCGCCTCCCGCTCACCCCTGAGCTGCCGCCATCAGCCCGGACTCTGCAGCTGCGCGGGACCGGCTCTGCCCACAGCACCGGGAACTGAACCCAGAGAAAGCTTGCATCCAGAGGGACTGGGACTGAGCGATACTGTTCTGTTTTGTTGTCAGTTTTTTATAGCTGTTGTTGTTTCTGCTGTTTACCTTGTTAGATATATTAGTAAAGAACTGTTATTCCTACCCCCATATCTTCTGCCTGAAAGTGTCTGATTTCAAATTATAGTGATTGAAAAGGAGCAGGTTGTGGTCTCCATCTCGGGAAAAGGGGTTCTTGCCTCTCCTTGGCAAATACCTGTCTCCCAAACTGAGACATGAATGTTATCATGATAGATTACTTGCTGCATGATTACTTATCTGAAATCTGGGTTTACTTAATGAGAACATGTTCCATCTTTTCTCAGAGGAAATAACATCAGTAGAATGGTACTATGTGAACTTCTACAGCATGTATGAGTCCAGAATTGACCATTTAACAACACAGGGATTCTAATTCCTCATCTCAGCACCACTTCTGCCCTGACCATCTTCCCACAATAAAAAAAGAGTACCAAATATTGTGTAGGGTTTTCCTTTTCTAATGTCAAGTTAGAAACACAGGTTTTAAAGAATGCCAGATACAATCGCCCTTGCAAACTCAAAAACCTCACTCTGCCCAATGATAACTTTTTTGACTAAATAATGACAGAAAATTAATTTAAAAGCTTTAGAAACCCTTTACTTCTTGTAGCTTCAGAATAGACTCACTGCTTTGATAATCACAGGAAAGGTACTTAATTAAAAACACTCATAAGTAATGCACTACTCATTTCAATCCAGCATGCCATTATAAATAATTGGCTATTCCAGTGAAATATTTGATGTATTTTCAACAGTACTAAGGCTGTGATTAGTGGCAACAGATGCACCAAAATATTGCTGTGGTAAAAAAATCAGGCCAATCTGGATACCTTTTGTTAGGTATTGATAATAACATGTATGAACTCTTTTTATCCAAAAGCACTACAAACATAATATCACACAGTAAAATTACTTTCCTATGTATTGCACTGCTACCATCAATATGGCTACTTTTAGAAAAATCAGGCATTACAAAAACAATCTTGGCAAACTGTACTTCAAACATGCTTCCAGATACACTGAAGGCCAAAGGACAATGAATTTACTGTGACTTATTGAGCTTGAAAGGGTGAGTTGATCTTTAAAAATGTTTCAAGAAACAATTCCATATATTTTAATTAGATTCATATCAGAAACCACAGAAGAATTAACTTTGGTAAATGACATTTTATCCTGCTTAGCAGTAGAGGACTAGTGCAAATTAAGAATCTCAATTTTCTTAGCATTAATTTTTCAGAGTACCTTTGTTTTGTACTGACAAATGAAAAAACTATACTAGCACTCAAACATATTTTAACTTAACTTCAGAAACATACAGATTGCTACATAACTGTATCAGCAAGAAAAGTGAGTAAAGATTAATGGTTATAAAACTAAAAAAGGTAAGTACAGGAAAAAAAACAGGATGAATAAGCTCTACAGTAAAAAAAAATACTTATATTTAATGTGATATTGGAAGGTGTTCTATCTAAAAGATCTTTTAATATACAAACTGCTTCCTATGGACAAAACTTATGTTATAGTTAAGGAATTTTAACAGCCTTTAAAATATAAGACAATAAAAAAAATCCAGTTAATATAGTGGCAAATAATACCATTGTCCATTTCACAAAGCATCAATATACACAGGAAAACCACCTAATATCTGATAATAAAATACCATATTTTTCTCTTCACACAAAAACTTGTCCAACTTCTAATACTTTCTTTTAAGAAAAGGAAAGAAAATTAAGAGCTTTGGAAACCATGTTAATTCAGCATTCTAGATCAAGCTTGTCCTTTTCTCTGTTCTCATCTACAGCAAACTTCCAACCATTTTAAAGATGCAATCTTGAGCATATTGCACAATAAAAATTGTAGAATTTGTATGCATAATAATAAAAATAAAAAGGCAGCTAACTCATGGACAGATATACCTAAATGCTCTCTTAGCCATTGCTGCTATATTTGTTTAAAAGCTGATGAAAATCTAGTGAGAATTCTTTGCTATTAGGTCAATTAAATAGCAGCCGAACTACCTCTACAGAAGGCTCAAACTGTAATTGCTTTCTCCATTTCTACTTCTCTTCCCACTATATACAGTGGTATATACACTATACAGATGAAGCTCTGAATAAAAATCAGAAATCTCACAAGACTTTACCCACAGACACCAACAGAATGTTTAATGGTCACTCTCATTCCCAGTAAAACAGGTTCAGATTTTAGCATAACACAGTCAGTAAGGGCCCAATCCTAACAAAATTATTTGGCAAAAGGTGGAGAACTATAAATAAAACAGAAATATAGTACATGTCAAGATAGAAGACTATCAAAATTTCAGAAACCTAAACCAGAACGGAAATAGCAAACAAAGTTACTGTGTGATTCAGCTTCCTACATAAAAATGGATGTTCTTCCATGTGGACCCAAAACCTGAAATTAGTTGATAGCAGTAAGGAACAAAGGAACTACCTACAATAACCACAATACGAGAGACCATCAGCTTCATAGAATAGACCACACAGAAATATAAAAATACAGTTTCAAAGCTTCAAAGAGTACAATCATGCATTTAAAGTAGCTTAGGTAATCACAAACACAATGCAAAAGCCAAAAGTTTTAGGAACTGGTGATGTTACGTGCACAAGATACTGGCAAGAGTAAGTGGTGATGTCTAAAAGCCAAGGAAACAGATGTCCTTTCATCTTCTGAAAAACCCCCAGGAACTTAAGAACAAATTAAGTGTCATCTAAAGTTACAGCAAGAACAAAGCATATAATAGGAGTTATTTGAGGCAAAGAACAGTTTATGAAGACAGAGTATTACCATTTTCAAAGTTTGCTGGCATATCTAGGTTAGTATAGAACTGAACCACTAACTTTTGTTGAATAAGAAAAAGTAAGAAACCATAATTTTGAACCTAATAAAACTATTAAGCTTGGTGAGTTATTCTATGCATCTTCTTAAAAACAGAAATTTTCATGGTAAGACAAAGTTTCAGAGTATTACATACAAGTAATCCTTGCATGCAAATTTGGAATTGTTACTAAACACTAGGCATTGGAAAGAAAGTGATGAGTTAAATTTCATCCAGATGTAAAGACAGCAGTTGCTGACTATTCACAAAGTGTTACAGTGAATTATCATTGTTGAATAAATCTCACAGAAGGTTAGATAAGCACATTTATTGCTTCAAATTCACAGAAACACAGATAAGTGTTAGAAAAATGAAACAGGAAAATGTTCAAGTGTTATTTAAAGGAAAAAATCCAAACCACAATGTAAAATCAGTAAAGATTTATAGCCTACTTAATAAACTTCCCGCAATTCTAAAGACGGAGCTTTAAAAGACAACTATACTGGTCAGTCATAGCTTAATTAAAGCAGGATCTCGGTAAGCCTGTATTTATTCTTGTTTTAATTCTTAGAATCTAACTGTGTCACATACAAAGCTCCAAAGAGGTCAGAGTACTAACACATATCAACAAGGCGAGACAGGTGAATCAGAGGTACAAACAACTTACCTGACGTTATAAAATGCATGGAAGTCAGAAAAGAATGTATGTTGACTAGTACAATAGATTAGTATCTAGAATTTAAAACCATCTTTACCATTAATTTCATTCGTTAGTTGTGTGTACTAACATTCCCAAAGTAGTAGAGCTTCAGACATGCAGGATATGGATTCAATCTCTGAAAACTCAGACAAGCCAGCACAAATTCAGGAATATTTCAAAATTTTTAAATGTAGGGTACACTTCCAAAATAGGGGTTTAGGACAGGCAATATGTGCAAAATTGGATAGGGTAAAAACTAATTTGTCACAAACAGTGCTTTTCGTATACAATATTTTTTCTTTCTGTCACTTCATAGAAATGTGTCATAAATTTAATACTGCAAGGCAGTAATGAAAAATTCAAAATTTTCATAAACAGAATTTTATTGAGATTATTTATGTATCATCAAATCTATTTCTAAATAACAAAGTTCATAAATGAAATCCTGTCATATTATGACATCAATATTCTGCTTAATTCCTGATAAAACACAGATCATTAATTAATTTCAAACCATCATTTTTTTTGCTAGTCCGATTAATGTATGACACAAGGAGAGCTTAAAATAAATATTTTCTTTAAGATGTAATACAATTTTCTTTAACTAGTGATGGACAAAACAGAAAATATCTCGATGGGCCATGATTTATTTAAAAAAAAGCTTCCTGGTCATTGCAAATTTTGTAGATTCCATCTCAAGAAATTGCTTTAAAAGTGGTAAATAACGAGTGATTAGGAACTAGCCAAGGTCATTTTTACTTTCCTAATAAGCAAACAGAGTTTATTCTTCTGAGATCTGTTGAACATTTGCTAACTTGTGAGCAGGAAGAAGCAAATAAAGTAATCCTTTAAGGGCAGCAGTAGCAGGATATAAAAGTAATTTCAGCAATAGTCAATGGTAACTACTTAGTGAAGCTGATAAAGAGTTTAAATTAAAGGAGCACAGAGATACAGGAAAAAACATTTGGTAAAGTTTAGTGGAAAAGTTACAGATATGATGGAAAATGGTGCAAAGCACAAACATAGTTGGCATCTCCTTTTCTGACTAAAATGATTGGGAGAGGAAGGCAAGCGGTTACAAGCCTCAAAGGTTTGTGTAAAAAAAATTTGTGTAGCCTAAAAGGAGGAAAAAACCCATTTGTTTTCCACTGTGTGAGGAAGCACATCACTACAAAAAGACATAGTATCTACATTTATCTTTGGGCAGCAGGAATTGTGTGGTATGGAACAAAAGGAGCTGCAGAGAGAGAAGTTTGAACACAACCATCCATTTTATTGCTAAAATCAGAGATGGCGGCACCTTCTAAAGATTGGAAATTCCCAAACAGACCCTGCTTGCAACTCGAATTAAGACTGACAGACTTTCATAAAGACTTATGGAACTGTATCATTTGCAATTGCAGGCTTACTATAGCCAGTGACTGTCTAGACATCATTTCCCCTCAAAATAAAATTAAAATAACCAACTCACCACTTGTCCATTCTGAGGATTTTTATGTGCATACGGTGGTCCACGGATGTGATTCCACATCTGACCAGATGTCATAGCAAATACAACGCACTAGAAACAAAATAGAAAAACAACATATTCATTAGTTTACTGTGAGGGACTAAACAGAAAACCATTCTGTGGGTTATTTTTGCTTTAGACATGCAATATATTTTTACTAACCAGACACAGTATTTACTTCTATTTGAATTTTAGGATAGTATCTTCAGATGTGTTGCTTTCATAAAATTCTTAATGACTTCCACCATTCTGAAAATGAGCTAGCTCAAGCCAGATTTTCCAAATCTCACTTGAAATAATCCTAAATTTATGTGCCACATTTACACATCTACATGACAACAAGTACTTGCAGCAGTAGAAGGCATTCATTGAAAATGTTCTGGAAACTAGTATTCAAGACTTATACAACCTTCCATGAAAATCCTTCTGCCTCTAAATCCTATACAAATATTTAGCTTACCTTTTTGCTTTCATGTGTCTGAAATTATATCTAAAGTAACAGAAAAAATTCATTTATTAAAAAGAAAAATTATGAAATTCTCACGGTGTGTCCTATATGGCTGCAATTCATTTTAGCTATGACAAAAAACAATGGTTGATTTGTTGGAAAGGCTGGAGATTCCCTACAGAAAAAAGTGTGAAGTCAGGTTAGGAGTGCATGACAACTGTAAAAACAGACCTTAATTCTTGTAGAAGATCATACTGTAGAATATGCATGACAAATGCCAGTCATACCAAGAGTCGTTAAGACCATTTTAAAAAGGAAAATATAGTATTTTTGATTACCAAGTAAGAGAAATAGGAAACATATATCATCTCAATATCTTTTATCATTATAGATAATCATTAAAAAAGCTACATTTTAAGTAGTACATCAATATTCCCAATAGCATCGTAAAGTCATAGAGATATAGGCAGATGGGTCATGAATGTAAAAATTTGGACCATAGGGATTAACTAAACTGGGGTTTACTAAAACCCTTTAGAGTGTTTTCTTAAGAGAACTTTAGGTAACATGTTTGTGAAGTAAATATAAGCTGGTGTAGATCTGTATCACTGTAAATGCAGCACTACCACCTCTAGAAATAAGAACAAGGCCTTACTATTGAATCTTGTCAAGCTTTATTCAAATCTGTCTTGGCTTTCCTGGCTTTGGGTTTTGTTTTCATTTGGGGTCTGGTGGGTTTATTTGTTTTGTTGGGTTTTTTGCTGTTGCTGTTTGGTAGTTTTTGGGTGGGTTTTATCTATCTAGCTGAAACAGCAATTTTTCCAAAGACCAGGTGACCATATGTAGTTTACATTATATCGGCATATTATTTTTCCCCCCTATTCTGTTTAGGATTAAATAGATAGGACCAACATATTGACGTAATACAGTCATGACGAGATGACAGCAGAGACAGCCAAAGTGTAAACATAGGCTACAAAGTGTCAGTATGGAATGACAGGAAAGGATGCACAGGATTACACTGGAGATCTCAAGCCTATAAATATTACAAGAGTGAATAAAGAAACACAGACATGGGAGCTTGTCAAAAACAGTTTTAGTGCTAACAAAGAAAACAAAGGACAAGCATCCAACATATTTAAGAACACCTTGATTTACCCTGTAAATTCTGATATAAAATCTTGCTGCCGATCAGTGAAGGAGCACAAAGCATGAAATAGCCTCAAGTGGACCTTAAACCAAGCAGGAAGAAAGCAGCAGCATCATACTGCTCCCAGAAAAGACTCTGGAATGCTGACAACTCACCATAATACCACATCACCCCAAAGCAAAAGAATGATCTCCAGATGCAGAGAAAAGCAGTGGAAGAGTAACCATGACATAAGAGAAAGGCAAAGATACCAAGAAGTGCATGCAGAGCTATTTAATCATGGTGTTATTGAGACTTCTCTTGTAATAGAAAGAAAAGATATATTTTCAAATACAGTTTAATTACAACTTTCATGTAGTGTTCTTATTTTAATTACAGTAAGAACAGGTTCTTATTTTTAATATAAAATGTTTTTCATTCTGCTTTTAACAGGATTTGTAATGTAACAGCATAATAATTAACATGGCAGATGAACATGCTGGTAGTGATTGCTGGCAAATTGATCGTGTTTTAATTAATAATATGCAACAAAATTAAAAGAGTGACATTACTGGGAGAAGAGTAACATAGTTATTTCTATACCTTGCAGATTGTTTTAGCAGGGAAATTTATACTGCAATTTTTGTGATGAATCACATAATAGATAGCTTATGTGAAAGCACAAAAGTGTAGAAATTGAAAATATGGGTAACAAAAGTGAGGTGAAAGATATGTAGAATGGCAAAAAATTAGCTGAAAAGTCAAAGACTGAAAGATAACAGATGCATAGAGTACATAAACTGTGCATCTCTGAAAGTGTGTTTTCCATGAGAAGTAATTTTTCTCATTTTTAAATTGCTGTTTGTAATTTATATACTCTAGGGCCAAATCTGCTTCCATATGGAAAGATCAAAAAGACTTTACCCCATTTTATACATAGTCATATATTTTATAAATGATAAATCTCCCAAATTAACTGAAGATCTTTAATGCTTTAAATGCCACACAGTGAGACAGTATAATATCTAACAGAAAACTAACTAGGAGACACAATAGTGGGGAGAAGAAAATGTCATAGTATAAACATAACTTAAAGCAAAGACTCAACAATATGATTATTTAACCTGAAGGCATTTTTCATATTCTTTCAATTCAGGCTGTTAGTGAGCAAAAAAACTAATTTGGTCTACCACACACTGGATCTGCCATGATTTCCTTCCATCATGTTCCTTTTTATGGTGTTTTTTAAAATTACTTTTGTAGCAGCCAAAATACATTTTTCAGGTTCTCCCTTGTTCTTTTCCAATCTTCATCTGTTTTAAATATACTAAGAACAGAGCATTTTCATAATATTCCCTACGCAAGAATTTAGTATGCTACATATAGTGCTTGACATTAAAGCTCATTTCACTGTGCTCTATATTCTCCAACGGCAATCATCTGTGTAAAAACACCAATATTGGAAATGACAGACTTGTTACTGTTTGTAAAATATGAACCATTATTTGTAGAACAGATGTATGCATCTGTAATTGATCATGCTGATACACAATGCTCACCATTTCAAATGGCATAGTTTCCACAGGCGCCATCCTTTGAGATCCAAAAGTTTTCAAACTAATCACTACTGTGAGTTGATTTTTTCCAGTTAGAAACTTTGCCAAATTAATTCCTACAAATTATCAACTTGTTAATGAGTTCACATTTACTCTCATATGCAGAGAGATGGCGTCTTTCTACAGTTTTGTTGGATCTTGTTGGAGTTCAAGGGATGAAAACTGTAGTAAATGAGAAGACTCAAGTTGAGCACTTATCTCTGATCACAGTGCCACTTTTCCATAGCAGAGTCTGTATTTCAGCAGTTCTACAGAGAGGAATACTACAGACACACCTTTCATCCATCTGCTCCTTTCTTTCTCCGCGTAAGACTCCAAGAACAGCATTAACTGCTGCATGCCACCTGATTACAATGAAGTTCAGGGGTTTTTTCAGGGTTTAAGCTATTTTAAGAGCATCCAGATTCAGGCAGCTTATTCTGCATCTAAATGATAAAAGCAAGCAGAGTATTCGGCTCTGTAGCCAAATATTGGCTGGTGTAGTAGAAAGGAAAAGAACAATGATTTGCTACCACATAGTATGGTTCCAAGACCAAACGTCCGCAGGATTTCTTCAGTGGCAATTCAGTCCAGCCCTATTACGGGGTCCTAGTTGAGTACACTCTATGTGTAGATGATCTGCTGTAGGACTTTGTTAACAAATTACAAGTGATGCTTCCTTGATGGCTTCCATCCTTAGTTTCACTAAGGGGGAAGAGTGCTTTAAGCTCAAATGTGGTGCATCTGTGTGTAAATCACAAAGTTTCTAAGAACAGATACAAGATAAATTAAGCACCAAGGGTCTCAGCAGAACACCAAATTGCGAGCAATACACATCTTAACATGTACATAAGCAGAATTTCTCAACCGTTCTTTGTCCTGTAAACTTAGTAAATTATTTATTTGGGTTTAATACATCCCCTTCTCAGAGGTCTATGTTTTGTTTATCACTGTCTGCTAGTTCATTAAACAAAACTGTTACATGCTTAGAAAGTAATTTGCTATGCATTTTGAAGAGAAGCTTCCTATTAGCAGATACTACACAAAGCCAATAATTAGATTTCTTTGCAAGTTTAGACCCAAGAACATGAAAAACACTTTGCAATGTAAGAAAAATAATAAAATTTTAGATTCATTTACGAATATAGTTAAATTCAAGCATGGGTTCAATAAAAAGTGGACACATGAAACCTAGTTCTACACTTTATTTCTATATTGTTCTGTATATGTAAATTCTAACCATTTCAATATTATTGTTTTAAAGAAATGTAATCCTTTCTTATCCAGTTTAGCCTTGCTTTTGCACTCAATGAAGGCTCTCATGCTATGAGATCTGTACTCCATTTCTAAATCCATCACTTATCAGACTCTCTGATGAGATATACAACTGAAGGATAGAGTACAACACAGAAGCAAAGAGAATGGATTTCTCTATCCTTAAATGCGCATCTCTAAATCCTCTAAATATAGGAAGAAAAGGAATTAACAATCAGAATTTATTGATGTTCTTTTGAGATGCCTACCTAGTCACACAGAGAAACCTTCGGTTTTTTGTGTATTTTTGAGTAATGCACATTAATTTTTTTATCCTCATTTCCAGAAAGGGGTGAAAAATTCACCAGTAGCCCTCCAAGCTCGTTTAGATCAACTGCTGACGAATGTACTATGTGGTGTAAGTACTGAGGAGTGTATCTGCACAGTACACATTTCTCATACCCATTAAATGTTATGAGAACAGTAAACACACATTTTGTCTCCTCATTCAAGTGACCTGTCATATTTTGCCTAATAGAGTTAACTCCTCAGCAGCTGACTTCTAATCTCAGTACAGATTTTGTCTTCCCTGATTTCACAGGTATATAGGCAAATCTGAAATACACACATAAAGTAAAACTGAAAATTACATGCAGAAAACAACAGCCTAATAAAGAAAATGCTGTCAAAAGACAGTCCAGCAAACAGAACAGAAACTGTCAGCATACTTACTGTTGTCTAAAATGAAGCAATTCCTTATCTAAACTGTTAGAATCTTACCTAGTTTACACCACCTGACCTCTTCCTCTCTCTGCTTAAGAAATGAAGACTCCTGAAGAGTCTGAATTGCTTCTTGTTATCAGCATAAAAGGACAGGAGTGTGCAAATATCTAAGGACTGAAGTCCGTCATCGTTGTGTTGGCATGTCAGAAGGAAAAATATCCATAGATGAATAGCAGAATTTGAATTAAAGCTCAAGATAATCTAGGGGATAAATTTTGCATGTGATTTCAAAAGACATCTTTTGGGATATTATGTACTGGGACTCAGTCATCCTGGTTTGCCATCCTAAAAGTCTTCTGGGTAATGTTGCAAGTGAAAATGCCTAAGGCATACAAGATACTACCAGAGCCTGCAGTGCTTCAATGAGGGAATGAAACCACAAATATTGCTGTTGTGCAATCTAATGCTGAGGGCAAAACCAATTCAGTGGTCTTATGTGAGCTGGCATTGGAATCAAAGTGTGAGATGAAACCTGTGGTCTTGCTTCTGCAAGTCTATCAAAACTATTAGATGCATAATTAAAAATTACATTCCTAAATATTCTTCTAAAACACTACTGGAAATATTGTTTATGAGACACAGCATTTTTACATCAATGGAGTCATCAAATCAACATTTCTGGGATTCTCTGTCAAAACAGCACAGACTCTTTATGCTAAGAATATTCTTCTAATTTTTAGCAACAGATCATTCAATCAGGCAGAGTGACACCATCCATTTTTCATTTAAACAAAAAGTATCCAACTTTTTTTTTGTTTAAGATTTGGGAACATAAAAACTGTTCAAAGCAAACTGAGGAGCTCTAAAAAAAACAACAAAAAGAAAACAAGAGAGTCCTCTGTTTGTAATGATACAGTTTTTCAGCCACTGAATGCCATAATCTCAGCTGAAATTAAAAAATGTTATTTTTGTATGTTTAATTAATACTAGCTACCTTGCAGTACACCCAAAAAGCATTTAAACTCCAAACCTACAGCTTTTAGAAAAGTGCTTTTGAGTTTCTCAGCTCTACACCATCTGAAAAAAAAAAAAAAAACCTGCCAATAAGGAACAAAATAATTGTCAATACTCCTTTTGAAAATGTGGGCTTCCTGTAGCTTTTATACATCTTGCCAGGATTTCTCTGTTTAATTTGGTTTTGAATGTTAAAAAAGGAAAAAATATTCATGAAGAACATAATAATTAAGTATTAAATATTTATTACTTATTTATGCCCTTCATAACAAGCATTTTCCTAGCATTACTTTCTCTCCTTAACTAGACACCATCTTATCAATTTTTCCTTTTAATGAGTTTTATTTTAAAAAGAAGCTCTAAGTTTTACTGGTGGAAAAAAAGCACTACATGAGAGAATCATTACTATACAATATTGAATAGAATGATTATATTAGTGATTGCCCATTTTCTTTTATGAATCATAACAAATTTTAGTCATTAACTGAGGTTATCTGTCCAAAAGCCTGCAATATGGAGTCCCTGCTGATTCCACCTAAAAGAAATTATAAAATTAACTTGTATGTCTGTGCAGTCTGAATAAAACCAAAAGGACTCCTGGTAACTCTATGATCTTTGCTAAACCATCACTTTACAGGGTATGGGGCTTTTACTACATTGTGAAGTCAGAACAATAACAATTAAAATAGCGAACCATTGGCTCAATGCCATGATTAATTACGATATACTTTCAGATATGAGACCATTTTCTAAAACATCCTTTAAGTACTATTAATTTTTAAAGTAACAGAATTTTACAGGAAAAAGTATTAACAACAATATATGGCATTAATGCCATTTTAGTTACTTGCTTGTCAATACAATCAGCAGGATGACAATTACTGAATGACATAAATACATTTCTTAAAATATTTGATTACATTTGGACCCTTCCTCAAGAGTTCAGTTGAATGTCATTATAGGTTTTCTACACAGCAGTTTACAGTTATGTTCAGATGGAAACCGTTGAGCTTCTGCTAAAGAGAACAACAAACATTCTAAGAAAAAATTAATATATTAATTTTCTCAATTTAATTTGAAATTTAATTACAGCTTCAACTATTTATTGCAGCTTGTAATAGAATGATTCTATAATTTGAAGAACTCATTTTTCATTTCTGCAAGACAAAAAAAAAAATCCACAAAACAATTAAACCAAACTTTTCATCTGAAAAGTCTGAGGTATGAAATTGAGATGAAATTGCTGTCTCCAGAGACAGAGTGCATAGTTAAACAAAGGAAATACCACTGATTACATATCTTTATTTGATTTTTTGACACAAGTATCTATTTTTGCATGATAATTATTGTTTTAGTCAGCTTATTGCTAAAGATTAGAAATCCAAAAAAAAGTGTGACTGGTACATATCAAATGTGAGATTTCTGATGGTAGAGCATCTTTAGAAAGTATTATCATTGAAAAATAATGGTAACCTAAAAAAATATATTGAACTAAAAATGGAAGACTTTGGGAGAGAAATGTCAAAACTCTGCTAAATCTCAGGATATTCAAAATGACATCCTGGATCAGAGAAGACACACTGATCCTCGCTCTCTAGATCAAAAGGCAACTTCATTCTACTTAAAATCTAGTCTTAGTGGTGGTTTATTTGAAAATTGGTTCTGTGTTCTTTCCTCAATGTATGGTGTAGATTAACAAACTGCTTAAATAAAGATGTTTTCCTGCACTAGTAGGAAAAACTATGAGAGCACATGAGAGAAAACAGCATTATCAGTAGCTATTATCCAAGATTAATGACAAATATTAAAGGATTCAGAACAAAGAGCTTTCCTTAAGATCTTATTTATAACCTAGCTATAAAAATTAGAAGTCACCAGATAGTAGGTAATTTTATTTTTGACCTTTACCAGATAAAGGCTGCCAAAGGCCCATCAGCTGACAGTACCACAAAAAGAAGATATCTTCTCACATTTTTGAATCAGAACAGAACAACAAACCAGTAATATAATAACTGAAAAGGAAAAAACAGTTCTAGGATAACCTAAGTCTAGCAGAACTAAAACACACAGAACTATAAAATAGCCCAGGTTGAAAGAGACCTCAAAAGATCACTTGGTGCAAGCTTTCTTGGGAAAGGATGCCAAGGTCAGAAATAAAATATGAATGCTGATGTAAAAACAAAATTCATATTCCATCTACAATCCTAGCCATGACCTTCCAAGAAAAGTTAATTTATATTGATATAAGTTGAGGAAAAGTCTTTAAATGATCAAGGGAATAAATAATCATTTAAATGGCAAAAGAATAAAGGCTTTGTTTATATTGTAAAAAACATGGATGCATTTCTACAAAGTCCTGTTCTCCATTAATATAACTACTAGTGCAGTAAAATACTGGATTGGACTCAATAATTACAGACACTATTCTCACGTTTAAACCCATGCTTCTGATGCCCTGAAAATTAAGCCTTTGATGCTGCTCCTCAGATATTTCCTCTTCTATCAGTCACAATGATGTCAGAGAAATGAGTGCTTATTGATACACTATAACAACATCTACTGTCCCTACATACTATTTCCTGTTTACAACTGAGACAGCTGACTAAGCTGCATGTCCACACATCCCATATTTTCCATCAGTCTACTCAGTTATTTGAAAAACACCATGTAAATAAACACACTGCAATACACTATTAAGCAAATTAAAGCTTCATTCACTATTTATGGTTTTGAGGATTTAGTTGACTAATATTTTAAACAGACTTGGCTAGATCTAGTCTTTCCTCAGAGCTAAAATAATCCTATTCTCATTTAGGTTAACAGTACAATGTTAAGGTCAGTACTACTGAAACCAGTTTTGGAAACAATTCCCTCTTTTTCTTTGTTTCTCAGATCTTTATCACTGTCTTACAAACATATAAGCCTTTGTTTTCTTTCCTCAACCTTCCATTACTCTAGTCATATAGTCTGACATCAATATCTACACTATACCAACATTTTTGATTTTATCAAAAAAGGGCAAATTGAACCATAGCCATAAACATCAGTAACAATTATTGGAAATATTTTCATATTAAAGTTCAAATAAAAAACTACAGCTATCAAATAATTTGCTGCATTTCAGTGAGTCACTCATAGTAACTGATACTCACTTCTTGTGAGAATTAGACCCAAAATCTGGATTATGAATCTTTTTCTGACGGTTTTATTCTGAACAATGTACTAATGCAATGGTTTTTAATTTACCATGCAAATAATGAAAACATATATGCTAAGATAAAAAATTAATAAAAAGCATATTAATAAGGAAAATCTGCATACCAGAGCTGCCATGGCCCAGCCAGTTTTGTTATAGATGAACTCTAGATTATTTCTTCGCAGATACAACAAGCCACCAACAAGAGACACCAGAAGAGCCAGTGCAATTGTACCAGAATAGTTAGGAGGCCTGAACACTCTAATCTGGAAGGGAAAATGCAAATACAGATTGTAATAAATGCTTACATACATCTTCCATATAACCATAATGGAGAACCTGAAATCTGGTTTAGGAGACAGCAAAACTAGTCCCTAAATATACTTTATTAAGAAAAAATAGTACTTTCTTTAATAAGCACATACTATGAAAAAAGTTCATGCTTAATTTTGGACTGTGCAACTCTGAAACATTACTTCTTCGACAAATTTGCAGGTTATGTCTGAACTAAATGCAGCTACCTGTGAATCTAAGTGTTTTGTATATAGTTTTGTAAAGCACATTTTATTTATTAACAACTAATTATTACTGCTTATTTTTATCTAGAATTAGACTACATAAAATTTAACAAAGCAAAAATGGAATATAATGTGCAGACTGCAGAAGTTCTCACAAAGTACCAAAAGTATTATTTTTTTAATGTGTTGTAAAACTCTCACTTGACAAAGAAAATTATTAAGGAAAGATGGAATTTATCATCAACCTGTCTCAAACCACAAAGATACATTTGCCTTCAACTTTTAAAACTGCTGAAAGACTTACATGAACATCTGTTCTGTCAGCTATCCATTTAGCTAGCTGTTCAGCTGCAAATCCGATTCGCTGCAGGTCAAATGTGTCAGCTCTCTTGGGTTTGCCCTTCGGAGGAAAATGCATGAAAGTCGGAGCAGAGTTCATATTCAGCTATAAAACCAAAAAAAACAGCAGGAAAAAAATTAGTAACTCTAACCTCAAAATATAACACCACAATATCCTCAATAATGCAAATCTAATTAGCATAAAAATATCACTTGCCTCCATAGATTACATTTTTGAAACATCCTCATATACAGTTCTCCAAGAGTGCTCAGAATATTTCTTCTAGTAGATTCTTCAGAATGTTTAATTATTTAAAATGTTTATCCCACAAGCTTTTCTATATAAGAGTATCTTATGCTTTAAAGTTCTCACACACTGTAAGACATTTCCTGTAATTGGTAAAACAGAGACCCTGCACACAACCAATCTATTAAAGTATATTAAGTTATAATTCTTAGGCAACAAAGTAGCTTGACATTGTTTGGCTACAAGACAGTAATCGCTAGTGACTAGGCTTTTTTTGAATCCAAAAAGGACTGGATAACTAGCTTAAACTATGTAACTTGCCCTAGAATTTATTGTTAATTCATGTGTTGATGCCACTGGAACTATTCACAGTATATTAAAAAATCCTCAAAAGTGATAAACAAATAGATGTACATATACATTTGATGCTTGAAATTTTGAATTCAGCTTTGCAAGGTATATGAAATTCCTCTGTACTGAGGCCATTTTTGGAATAATGCAATAAAACACTTGAAAAAATGAGAATTAACATAAACAAAATCAGGGGTAATACTTAAAAGTGATGCAATATGGAGGTCTTTAAATAAAGAAGTAAGCATGTTTAATTCCTGAAAAATTAATTTCACACCACATTAGCAAAAACTTATACTGAATCAAGCACAGAATTGAATTTATCAATAGAAATTACCAACTATTAAATTATTTTCTATCTAAGCGACAAAATAGCCCTCTGCTTTATGGAAATTATTTGGAAATAAAAATATTCCAAGAAAGGCTAAGGCACACGTTGTGAAATAGTTAAATAAAATATTTTATTAGATACAGAATCATTTAGACAGAGTTTGGAGGCAGCTGATCTGGAATTGCTTTATCGCTTCTCTATAAACATGGCAAAAGCTGTAAAAACAAAAATCATATTACTTTTTGGGGGTTTTTCTATGGCATCAGTGTTACATGACTTTGCACACATAAATGTAAAACCAGAACTTCATTTCTCTCAAATCCCTCTTAAAATAGGATAACTTTTCTTAACACTCTCTTAAAAAACCCCTTACATATTTATACCTAATTTTGTCTAAATCAAACATGACTTTAAATGCATACCATTTGAAATAAACTGAATTTGTGCCCTTTTATACAACAAATAAGTTGAACTGGAATCTTCTAACATGTGTTGATTGGCTTAAGGCAAGATTAAAAAAAATATTTTGTATTATTATAACCATGCAGTTTACAACATATATAAAGTTCTACAATCAATACAGTCTAAAATTTATATAGCCTTTAATGGTTATATAAAAAAAATCTTTAATTTTTAAGCAAAATCTTAAGCCATTAATAACTATTTTTTTACACAACACATTATATTATTTCAACTGGAAGTTAAAATATTTATTAAACACACTATTTAAACTTTTTAAAGCAAATATTTTAAAAAGACATAATAATCTTTTCTCCTGAACATTTTAAGTCACACACTTCACCAAAAGGTATTTAAAATATATAATGCCAAAGTTTTTCACTCCTCCTAATCTGTATTTTTAGCTTCAATCAATGGATAAATATCAAAGATAGGCATGTCAGTATTCAGTATTTATTTTCAAGGGATGCCTTTTTCCTCGACTTCTCAATTTCAGAGCAGACCTTAAACTATTCTCCAACTTTCACTCTTCACAGCCAACAAATAAAATGCAAAACTGTCTCTTCTCTTTTCCTTGAAGATCTTTCAGACTAAATATTACTGAAGCTGAAGAACATTGTATTACATAAAAGCAATTAAAAGGCTCTTTAACTAAAGAACTCTTTTTTCTCTAAAGAGAAAATAAAGGAAATCTTTAAGTGAAAATATTGCTTACAATGTGTTTAATTCTAAAAAATGGCCTAAAAAAATGCTTAGAAAAAAAGTTGCATATATATATATATGTATATAATGCAATCTATAAACAAAGATTATAAACTACACTTGGAAAATACTAGAAGTGGTCATTCACTGTTGTCGCAGAAACTGCTGTGTTTTCAACCAGGAGGAAATTGTATACAAAACAAGGGTAGACACCTACATATAGAAAAGAATTTATCTTATATTACTTGACAAATTGACATGTAGTTCTAAAAATTAACAGTGCTTTACAGTATTCAACATTTACCTGCTGAAAAACATCTGCCCCTTCATCATAATCCACTATTGTGAAAAACAGTTTGTTTGAAAAAGCAGATGAATAGCGCCATGAATTAGCCAGCACTTGATATTCCTCATTAGCTTGCCTGTTAAGGAAAAGAAACAAATGTGTATCCATATGCCATTCACTTGCAAAAAATATCCTATAATCAGCTGCAATGTTTAGATGAATTACATTTGCAGTGTCATTGTCAATGTCCATACTATCAATTTAAGAAGTTTCAGCTTATTATGCAAGTTTTTGCTTCAAACTTGTCATCTCCAAAATTAGAAATGTGTTAAGTTAAACTATACAAGAGAAACCCCAAGATGATATTAAGAAAAAGGAATGTTTGCCATATTTAAAGTCTCAGTAAATAGGACTGGTCTGAGCAGCAAGTATCAAATAAATCTGCTAACAGATCCATGCAAGAATATGCTTATGTGGCCCTTGAGTGTGCTATCAGGATATACTTGCTAGAAACAGCTACACATAAGGAATTCTGAAACTAGAAGACAAATAACACACAACTGTGAAAACAGTATGTTCCTAAAATAGCAGAGCCATAGGAGAGCCAAACAAACTTCTAAGCACTGGAGAAATGATCCTAACTGAATAAAAATAGGCTTGTAAGCAGTATAATAAACTCCCAATGATTCCTCTAAAAGTTGTTTTAAATGTGGTAATTTTGTACAACATATAATCTTTCCTATCAGCACTAGAAGGTGATTTGCTACTAAATATCCTCCTAAATAAAATAACAAACAGAAACAACAAACAAAATCCAACCAACCAACGAAAAAAAACAGAAACACAAAACAAACAACTTTGGTCTTACTTCACTAACAGAAAGGGAAAGGCAAAAGGAATTCCAGGAGAATAATACTAGCAGAGACATGCTTTAAACAGAGTGCCATTAAACCATAGGTTATTCCACAGGACAAACCTATACCAAGAAAAATTCAGGGAAAAAAAAAAGCTTGCAGTACTTTCTGATTTAGACAGACTCCTTTGCTAATTTCCATATTACTGTTTACTCACATCCACTGTAGAGTTCAAACCAAGGTTTTACCACTTGACAACTCATCTTTGCATATGGTAAGATACAGAAGTAGTATAAATAAATGCATTCCGCTGCTTTTCTCAAAACTGTTTCTAGAAGAACAGTTCAACGTGTTTCATAATGCAGAACATTATTTAAAAGTTGTAAATGCAAAAATCTGTTTGCTGCAAGAGAAATTCTGCACTGAACATATTTAAGAGAGAGCAAAGCAGGGGAAGAGTATTGCAGGACAACAGATGTCATAAGACCTTCCCCATTTCTCCATAACTGAGATAACCTTAGACATGAAATATATTACATAGAACACTCCAGCAAAGTTGTGTATTAAGAAATCTACTGTACATGAAAAAAGAAATCATAAAATGCTAAGAGTTAAAATGAAAATTTATGATGTCTTACTTCCACAAAGAATGAAATAACATGAAGCACAAAAAAACTCAACTTTCACCCTTATTATCTGACTCGGCAAAATTTGCTATGTAACACCCTACTCAATGGGCAATTTGCAATTAAAAAAAGAAAAGAATCAATTGAGACATTAGATTGGTTACTTCTAGAAACAGATATCATCACTAAGCAGGCCAACATATTCATTGTCATCCTGAAGAGGGCAGTCAGACAACATCAAAGGAATGCTGTAAAATCTTAAGCAATATCTGTAGTGCATTCTTCTGTTAAACCTGCTATATTTAAACTGAACCATTTTTATTATAAGAACAAGATGAAAATCAGTTCATATTGATGCCACCATTCTTCTTTATCTACCTTTCACATGTCATGAAACAGTATTTCTGGGAAATTCAGATACTCCACTTAGGGCCCCACTATTTGAGAGGACTCTTGTTCCCATCGATCTCCATGTATTTTGCATCTTTAACCTTTTTGAATTAATGGGTAACATTTAAACTATTATTTTCTAAAAGGTTGCATTTTTTGTAACAGATTCAAAGCACAACTGCATCCTCACACTGAAAATAGCAAACCATTCTATGATGCATCCTCATAACAGCTCTTGAAGGATGTGGAGAAGAGTGAAACAAGGAGCAGTAGGAATACAAAGTTAAAGGATTACCACACACACAGAAGTGAAGATCATCCTACACACCACTATATCATTTCAAATTGATAAATTTCTGATAGAATAACGTTAATAACTTTTTGTAGCACTGGTTCATTCCTTTTCAGACACAATAACAGTAAAAGTCATAAGGACTTGACTGAAAAAATTCAGTCTTCAGTTATCAATTATCAGCTTGACAATATCAACTGTCCAGTTTTTATCTACCTATCTCTATTAGTTCATACCCATTCTATCAGCTTGTTTCTAATTATACAAAATTACTAGAATAGTTATATGAAAATCTATAAAGGCATAAAAGCAAAGAACTACACTTCTCAACTCAAGAGAATATAATGTTAGTACTGCTCATTTGCTTGACAGGATTTTTTGATAGAGAAGATTTGAATGCTATTGCTCTTATAGTCACCTCTTTAGAATTTCATTATAACAGCAACACAGGAGCTAGCAACAACAGTAATATTGACCAGCTGCCAGAAAATAGTAGTCAGATCAAAAAGGAATGCTACTATTAGATTTACTCAGAAAATTCAATATACTGGAAAGTAAACTGCTAAGCAAATGCTCTATAGAAATTCTTCCACTATGCAAGAGGTGCTCATTAAATATTAAAATTAAAATTTTATTAAAATATTAATTATGTGTGTGTCTATAGCAGTTAATCAGATTTTTATAACTTGAGCTATATTTAATGAGATTAATTTTAATCTATTGGTCTGACATTATAGTAAGGAAAACACAAACTGAATATTAGGAAAAGAATAAAAGAGTGGAATTATTTGAGAAAGAAAGCATTATTTTCTGGCATACTATATACAATACTTAAAAATGTACAGTTGGCATAGAATATACTACCAGGTTACTTACATCTTCTTATCCATCCTTTTAAAGTAAACTGTGATCAGTGCTACAATTTACTTCTAATATGACTTTTGGCTTTTATTTGGAATGGTGTTCCCCAAAACTAAAGGAACAAGAGGCTAAATGCATATTTTGACATCTTCTCAGTGTCAAGAAAACAATAAATTCAGAATGCTTATTTGTTTTTGTTTAGGATGAGTCATAATGTCTTGAGGAAAAGCACTGAAAAATCTACAGAAGTGTCCAGAAAATTCACTAAACACATCAGAGATTATAAATACTCATTGAAAATCACACAGGTTTTGCAATCTAGGTATCTATAAAAGGGGAAAGCAAGCTAAAATCCATGCTATTCTATTTACAGCATCCCATGAAATTTTCAATATTCTGCAGATGAAAAGAAGCTATGAGATCCTCTTTTGTAGAAGTCGCAAAGAATAAAAAATTGTGATCTCAGGAAAAGTAAGGAGTCCCTTACGATCCAAGTATAAAATTATTACTTTTTTAAGCAGGACTCATCAATGCTTCTACCAAGGTCCTGAAGTGCACAGGAAAAGCAATTGCAGAAGTTTCAACAGCTCGTTCCAAATATCCTGTTCCTTCATTGAACAAAGTTCAAATGGTATTACCCTCTCACTACATTTAAGAGACCTGTCAACGATTTTCTCACTATTTGCTCCTTACCAGTCAGCAAAAAACTGAAAGACAATGGATCCTGTTTCTTCTTTCTGATGATGCTCCTTGACTGTCACAATTCTTTTTGATGTTGACCTATTCCTTCATCAGCTACTTGAAAACATCTCTCTTCTGAGATTTTTTTTATAGGCAGGGAAAAAAAGTCCTCTTTTTTCAGAATTAAAAAACCTCCTCTTGGAGGTCTCATTGATAGGGTAGATGTTAATAAAAATATTTGGAGTTTCTCACATATTTTGCCATTTCCTTCTGTGCACAGTCAACAGAAGTCACATTCACAGCCCTTTAAAAAAACAACATA
Source organism: Toxostoma redivivum (assembly GCA_013397375.1). Taxonomy (NCBI): domain Eukaryota; kingdom Metazoa; phylum Chordata; class Aves; order Passeriformes; family Mimidae; genus Toxostoma; species Toxostoma redivivum. The sequence goes on from VXBI01001940.1 coordinate 532,526, forward strand.
CTACAACTTTAAGCTCAAAACTTAAAAATACACAAACTGTATATTGTATTATAAATTACCATATAGATAATACTGCAAGAAGGAATAGCTTCAAAAAGAGTTAACTTTGAGCTCATTCTGCAGCATGTTTTCTGCAGTAACTACAAGCTTGTTCCAAAAGATGTTAATAATTTCTAACAGAGTTCAGTCTTGTCACTCAAATTAAACCAAAGCAGTCTTTAGAAAACATGTGTCAGGCCTGAAAAATGGACCCATCTCCCTGATATTTTACATATATTTTTTCTATGTATCTTACATATACATTTATACACACACACAACTTCAGCTAAGCGGTGTTTGTTTCAGTATAACAAAACTTCTGATGCCTTTAAAAATGCAATAGTCTCATCAACTCAGGGTTAAAGAAAATTACGGCCTACCCAAACTCCTCTCCATTACCAGCCACTTCTATCTTCTCATAAATCCTCCTTGCGCAGTCTTTGCAAAACTATATTTTCCAAGAATCTGAAAGCAGGTTTGCTACTTCCACTGTAAAATACTAATAAACAACACAATTTTCAGCTTGCAGCAAGTTTGTCTTCACAAGTGGTTATCTGCAATTTTTATAGTCTCTGTTGCATTTCCCCATTTTTCTCCTGATCATTTATGATGGTAATTTTAGGCTTCAAGCTTGATTTGCAATGATTCAAACAGGCTTTTTAAAAAAAAAAATATTTGGGAATTCACAGGCATAAGCAAACATAGTAGAAAGTATACAAAACAAAATCTTGTTTGTTTCAAGTCACTGTAAAATCACGGAGAGACGTATATGTCTCATTTACATGTTTTAATCATTATCATATAACTAGGGTACGGGTCAAAGTATAGAGCCTACCCATTGAAACTCAGCATCTTTAGCCTCTGACAGTGCTCTCATCTTTTCAAGAAACACTAAGAAAAAAATCAACACAAAATATGCATCTTTTTGTTGATGGGCTTCAGTTGTTGGGGAAAAGTTCAAGTGACCAGTCTCATTCTTCTGACCCACATTATCCCTTTCTAAATGGAAATATCCTAGCAATAAATTTGAAAAATGAACCAGACAAAAAATGTGAACTGTTTGGTAACAAACAAAACATCTCTCATATGCAACTGTATTCAAAGCAGAGACAGTTGCTTCTGCCAGTCAGATAAGAGAAGCAGAGCTTAGAAAGCCAATGCGAAGGCTTCATATTATGTGTTTATGGAGTGCTCAGATGGTACAGAAACAAACAAAAAAGAAGGAGTTCATTACAACAATGGAAGGTGCAGAGGAGCAGTCAGCATGAGCAGGCTTGAGCTAAAGCCCTTTTGTAGCTGAAATTCAAAATACTAATAATCTAGTGAGGCAAGGTGGGGTCACTGAATTCTGGCTGGTAAAAAGGTGCTGATCACTTTAGAAAAATGTAGTGATAATAAAATGAGGGAGCAGATTGCGAGATGCAAGAAGATGAAAGTCACAGAATCTGGCAGCAAATTTTCACCCAAAAATGCATTCAAGTTAGTCCAGAATTACCATTTGCCTGTATGCAATACAAAGTACAGACTGAGGAACAGTCTCTTCATCTCTGTGATGATATTCTGTTGGAGTTAACATGTTTTTTCTCCTTACATAAATAAGTAATTTTTTTCAATAGTGTGACTGATGTGGGTAACAGAGATAAACTATCTATTTCAGTGAGGACCTAAGGACAAAGGAAAAAGGAAGCTAGTCTTACATCCTAAGGAGTCACTATTTAGTATGAGATTATTTCTGACTGCTCATCCAAACTGATTCATCATCACAGTGCATCAAAGGACCTTTTAGTATCTGCTTCCACTGTGCTGTTGAAGAATATATACACCAAGAACAGCAGTAACAGGTAAATCAATTAGAACTAAGTTTAATTTCCTGGAACCAGAACAGTTTAATCAAGCACATTTCCAAACATGCATGGAAAAAACCCCATCCTAAGCCATTAGAAACACATTCCATCCCCATTCAAGAGCATACTGAATATCTAATCAGTTATTCTTACTTCATTTCCCAACACCAGCTATGTCATATTGAACTTAAATAACTGAGAAAACAGGAAAACTGACATTTATGCTACCACTAACACAGTCATGAAGGCATCAGATGGCTTTCAATACTCTTAGATTAGAAAACTGGAATTTCTTTGTCCACAAAGCTAGATGAAAGAGTTTCACTACAAATTCTCCTTTAGAATAAAGACAACATTTCTTTGAAAAAAACTCTAGAAGCATGACTAGAGGCTCTACTAATATCTATACACAGCTGCTGGTTTTCAGAAACCTTCATATGTTAGGACAGTATTGATCAGATAAGATTGACTGAAAGGATATTTTTACGTACAAAAACTTTAAATATCTAGAGTCCCAAAGACTTCTTTGTATGCAGCATTTTAATACTAAGTTGATATGATATCCATGCACTTTCACAAATCATGTGATTTGTGTGATGTTGTAACATCCACCTTGCCACACAGAGAAAGACCTTAAATTGTCTGAGACAAATTTGGTCCTCTTTCCACATATATCATAGAAAGATAAAGTACAGTAATGTCAAATGTAGACCCCAAAAGTAAAAGACAATTTTTTTAATACTCTTGTGGTGCATAAACCAACCACACTCTGTTTTAAGAGAGGAAAAATGTTCTCATTCTTGCAACAAAGTTACTCAAAGTCAAAGATTTCAGTCTAGATGCTTTTGCATATTTGAAATATGACATTGATTTTTTTTTTCCCCTATGCAATTATTCTGAAAATATTTTGACAAGTAGCAGTAAACTTAAATCTTGGACAAGAGCATCTTCACAGAACATTACAGACTAAGTTAAAAAAAATCTATTTTTCCTTTAGGCGAAGCAGCTAGTGAATAGCTAACAATCAAGTAATGCATGCGTTTCAGTTCTATATATCCTTTCAATGCTCCTGTCTATTAATTAGCCATTGATTTGAAAATGTCGATTTTCCTGATAGTGGTTTTATGTACAGTATGATCAACCTCACTAAATTCCTTTTATTTCATATGATCAAGTGGATCACAACTTCACATATATTTAAACAAACCCAACTGAAAGTAGTATGCTGGTTTTTCCTTCATTTTATGCCTAAATCTGTACAAGATATCTAGTCAGGTCTTTCCTAAGATGAAGTTTATAATCTCTTTTTCAGTACAGTAAACAGTATACAGTTGCAAGCAAAATTAACTTCCTTAATAACAGCAATATTTGTGTTGTTTAACATGCCCTACAAAAGACCTGTACGAGAATCATGGCCATTATAATGATAAATAAAATGACCCTTATAAAGTTGAACTTGGTGCATCTCCTGCAGCTTTACCCACTGGGTAAATAAGGAATGTAGTAAACTTTCAACTCCTGTATCATCTCCTGAAGCTGAACTCTGGAAACATAAAGAAGAAACATCAGCAAAGAAATTAGTGAACTAAAAATTCATTTCACATAAGAATGTTGGATAATTTCTATACCTAATCCTTCAGCTTCACTGTTCATATATGGAAGGTGAAATCCAAAGATAATTTATATACTCTCCCTCAAAACTGATCAACTGACTTCAATGACAGAATATTAATATATAATAACCAAAAACCTAATAAAAACCTTATACAATTACAGAAACTCAAGTTAAAGTTTCAGTTGTAAATGTCACATTCCAACACATTAGAAATCTAACATGCTGCTACATTTACCAACTTTGTATATAAATACACATATTTAAAACCAAGAAATAATATTACCACCTATGATTTTCATAGTCCTACAAAATATTTTGCTGCCTATTTAAATAGTGTTTAGAGCGCCCTGCTCAATAATCCCATTTATTGCTAAACACAGTAATTTCTAATGCATATTTTGGCTGAAGAAGGTTTTATTAGCACAGTTTCTGATTTAGTGAGGTAATTAAGTGCATGACTACCTTTCAGTGCCTTGGCCCTATTTCCCTATCATTAGTCATTTTTGGATTAACATATTGCACTAGGAACTTGCAGAGAGAGATCCTGAACTTAGAAGACTACCAGAGGCACTCTAATACATATTCAGAATGGAGCTACCAGAACACATCAAATTGCTGTGACAGACATAATTCCACAATACCTGTGACCTCATGGAAAAACGTGCTTGCATGGAAGAACTGTCCAAAGCTATGAAATCAGAGGGTAAGTCACATCTGCATGAGCACCTTGGGCATCTCTTAACAGAAGAAATCAGTGAAGTGTCATATTATTAAATGGTAATGAATCACTTTTGTCACAAAATGTCTTTGGAAAGATCATGGTTAACTGATAATAAAATAAAGCTGATTTCTTATAGAGAAAGTCTTCTTCAGTTGCATATATTTTATTCAACTGTAATTTAACAAAAAAAAACCCCAAAACCTGAAAGAATTCTAAAATGTGACATACAGATCAAATGTGGTTGAAAAGATGCTGTAACATGCACCCCAGCCTGGTGACTAGTGAGCATATATCCCATGCAAAGAACAACCCTACTCGGCATATTGCACATTGATTCCAACATTCACTTGAAAACTGAGGTAAGGAAGACGAGAAATGTCACTAAGGTATAAATTACCTGCAAACAGAGCATTGCCGCTGTGGCTGGAGAGCAGTGAACATCACTACCACAGAGTAGTTACGAGGTGGAGCCTTCACAAATCTTCGGAATTTATCTCCATTCATGCGGATGACCGAACGCCTTGAGCTCCACTCCATCAGCTGCTCCACTTTCTCAGCCAAAAGATTCTGTAATTGAGGACAAGCATGAGGAATGTTAAAGCTTAAAATTTAAGTGCTTTGTACCTATATTCTGCCTTTGCATCCTGCAAACTTCTCTGGACTCAGTAACTCTATAACTCTGGAAGTTATATATAGCTGATGTAGCAGAGTTTAGCTTATAGCATAATTTAGTCTTTCATGTAGACAACAAGATTTTAACTATTTAAAAGAATAATTTAATGTGGTCTTAAACAGAAAGAATACATAAAATAAAATCAAACAGGTTGCTACCAAAGGTAAAGGCAAAGGAATAAACTAAGGATCACTGCCTAAATAGAAGTTTCCAGTGCAGCAATCATTTAACTTCCATTTAAAAAAACTGAAGTTTTAGAAAACGCAGCCTTATTTTGTATTTATTATATTTAGTAAAAATCACAGTAGGATATTGTCAGTCACTTCAATATAAAGATGAAAGAAAAATGTACCTACAAAGAGAGAGAAATAGTTACAATGTTTAGAATTTCCTACAAATGTATAATACTAAATTTAAATTCATGGAAGTTTCACATATTGCTACAGACAGGACTACACTGTCATACAAACGCATCTAGGTTCATTCCATTATGAGATCAACATTGTAAGCTGATCTCAAGACTAAGAAGCACAAAATATTTTGTCTGAACTACCATTCTATAAGAAAAATCTGCTTATGTATTGTCTTTTGCATGAAACCATTTCATCACATCAGTGATTTAAAACCAAGTACTAAAAGACAGCCCTCTTTACCTAACGATTCCTATGAAAATCTATTTAGGGTTTGGTTTTTTTATCAAGTAAGCCTGATTCCACACATGCTCAGCAGAAAGTGTTTAGTTTCCTAAGTTACCTAGGTTCAGCAAGGTTGTACTGACCATGTTCTAGGTGGATTGCTGCATACATCATATCAGGATTAATGCATGTATCTTGGTTTAAGTCTTCAGCTTCCTGCTCACCGGCCCTGTGGAAGCTGCCTACATCAAATAAAAACTAAAAAAAGAGTGGAGGAAATGGGACTATTACAACTGAGAAGCAGAGCACTGAGAGGAGGACTGAAAAGGGGGCAGACGGACAGGAACAAAGTGAGGGAGGCTCACCAAAAAACAGGAAACTAACTTCAGAAAACTTGAAGATGCGAAACCTCTGTTAAAATACTCATGAATTAGTGAAAGGGTTTACAAATTGGTCAGGGTCCACTGCGGAGGGGTAGAACAAACTGGCTTAAAAAAAATATTGAAATAGGGATACTCTCAGAAAAGAGAGCATGATGACAAGGCAAGGTTAAAAGCCAAACACTGACAAGAACAACTGAGCAAGGAGACAAGGTGGCTTTTCTGAGTGTTTTTTAAAAAACTGAATGAAGTAGAAAAATTAGGTCATCGAGTAACATTTTGAAAAATCAGTAATGCTATGAATGAGAGTAGAGATAGATATACAAGGGGAAAGGAAGGAAAGAACTGTAAAGATAAAGAAAAATTATATTTTGCCTGTCTGAACTTCCACCTTCAAAATTATCAGAGCCCATTAGGGGCTGTGCCTTAGGAACAGATCATCAGAAAGCTCGAGTTCAAAAGAAGCTTTGATGAATGTGGATCATGAACAGTTCTGAAATATCTGCATTTCCTTGACCCTATACAAAAATTATTTAGGTTTTTATTCCTGTTCTCAGAGTTTAGCTGGTATTTGTAGTCATAAATGTGAAGGAGAGATTACAACTCTGTTTATCATGAGAATATCAATGATTTGATTAAAACTATAATTTTTCTTCTTCTAAAAGATGTATGCTTCTGGTGGTTTTGCTTCAAGAAGATATTATGTAAGTTCTTTTCTTTAAAAGGAATCATAAAGCAGATTACATAAAAATGAAGCCTACACATTTGTAAGATTTCCTTCAATTAGCAGTGCCAAGATTAAATCTTTGTTCATTTCAAAAGATTCACTCATTTTACATCAGGCACTCTAGTCAGTAATGCACAATAAAATACAAGGAGCTAAAAAGGATGGGAAATAGTATATCCAAAAGCTTTAATTATTCAAGCAAAAAGATAAACCTAAGAGAACTAATAAAAAGACATAACTTTTATATTAACACAGGAATTATGCATAATATCCTACTTGGCACAGAAAAACAAATATTTTTCAGATTAGGTCTTATTCAAAGAAAAGAAACCCATGAAATAGCATCAAGGGTATGGAAGCAAAAGCATGATCTTGACAGAAAGAAAAAAAAAAGGAGAGGGAAAAATTCCAGCTCTATTAGTGCTACATAATTTGCTTCTAGTTATATGGAAGAATCTTACTTAGAGAAGTTCTAATTCTAGTTTTAATTGGAAGCTAGTTGCCAGTAAAAAAGTCTTGATTCCTTTAGATTCAGCCATGTGTAACATCACCTTTACATAGCTCTTGAGCAATATTCACTATAATGTTGTTTGTTTTTTCCTATATGCACAAGTAAAAAGCTAATAACTGAACTAACTTTATATGTGTACTATACTAGGTAAAACCAAGCTAGTATTTCAGGAGTGTAGCCATTAGGTACAAAGTATGTGTCTGCTTCACTGCATTAAAGAAATCTTTTCAAATAAAAAGTTATTAAATAGACTGCAGATAGTGGCTTGCATCATAAAACATTCTGCTACAGGCTGCACTTCTCTTAGGCAACAGACTGCACTTCAGTATTCTACCAATTTTTTTGTACACTTTATTTCAGAAGACTTCTTCTGCAGAGTAATTGATAGAAGAGACTTTGGGACTGACATCTCTAAAATTCACAGTGCAGCCTTTCTGACTTGTAAATCTTTAGAAGAAAATGAAGATCTGATATCGGTTTTGTCATTTAGAAAATATTTTCACAATATATGCTCCTGTGTAAGTTAGCAACCTTTTCCTTGTTTCATTTAATAATGAAACCTAAGAAATAAATTTGAAAAAAGAAGTTTGCATTTTAGCAATGCACTTGACTTTAAATCTGAGTCTTAAGGAAATATGGCACATTTTAAAATTCCAACTGTTTAATTCAGCTTTGAATCAAAAAGGCACCCACTTAACAGATACTACACTCAGAAAATTGGTCAGTGTGTTAACAGGCAGGGGGGAGGGGAAAGTGTGTTTTAAGTATACTGAAGCCAGCAGGATTTCACAATTCAGAATCTAATTTGGGTATTTTTGTAAGATTTTTTTTAAGACAGAAGTGTAGAAAACAGAAAGACATACTGTTGCATAAAAGCATGAGCTCTACCTCAAGTCAAAAAACTTTTCTCCTGGGCCAAAGGAGAGCATTAAAAAGTGAAGAAAAATTGACAAAAAACATGTAGAACGAAAAGGCAAGATTTTTCATATTACCCTAATAAAACTAATATCCTAGAATGCACTGTTAGAAAAGACAATGGTCTATCCCAAGTTCTTGCTGTGAAGATACTGAAACTGAACATGTTTTATTTTACTCTTTGCCATCCAACTATACAATACATACAACTGTATGTATTCACCCAAGTGAATTCCCATTAGGATTCTAGACACACAAATTTTATTAACTTGCCTCTTTCCACCCTCTGGGAAAAGTCTATTGCCAGAGAAAATCTGGAAGTAGGGAAGAATGGCTAAATCTAGCAAAATGCATCTTGTGATGACAGAGAGACAACAACTGTTACTCAAATCCAGAAAACAAGGGACATGACCTCATTTTCCAGATTTCTAATTTTCTGCTCTTTTCCACAGTCTATACAAGTAAAGACACTAAATACACTTAGACTGATTTGTTTACAGAATTCCTCTGAGCACTTATCAGATTTATGCTGATAACAGAAAGGGTTTTAGTTGATACACAAGGGGAAAAAATCCCCCAAAACAAACAGACAAACAAACAACAATTAAAAAAAAAAAAACAAACCACCAAACCCTAAGTATGAGAAAGGAAACTCTTCCTGTATAAAAAAAATCCCTCTGGGTTTGATGTTGCAAATAACTACAAAAGGATCAAGAGATAACAGTCTGTACTGAGAACATTAAATCAATGGATGAAGAAGTTGCCATGTATCATTTACTTATTTTCATTAGCTGATGCCCCAAGCAGAATATAAGAACATGTATGATCTAGGTGTGGAAACAAAATGAATGCTAATTTCTGTAATCAGACAGAACTATAACATTACTTGCTGTTCCTACACTATTTTGTAACAAGTAAAAATATATGGCACATCAACATTTTTACAAAACTGAATAACCCTTAAAAATCTGAGAAAATCTAAAATCCAGGAATTTTCTTACACAACAAGTAAAGCTGTTCATTTTTTAGAAAATGCAATTACTTCAGAAAGTGACCACCTAGGAAAATTATCTTTGTTCCTGAAATAGCAACCGTCATTGGCATCTTTCCCCTCAATCCTGTTAAGCAGATGAGCACTCGTCACTGAAATAAAAGCTGCTGGGGAAAATAATTCTAAAAAATTCTTCATTTATTCCTAAGGCTAGTAAAATATTTTTCATTTGCAATTGTCCCTATTATTGAGTCATGAAGAAAGCAAAAGAAAAAAAGTAAATTACATATATTATAGGACTTGGTTTCCAGTGACGTGATGAAACAACCAAGCCACCTGTGAAAAAGCAAAGTGTGACAAGTTATTAAACTAAAGATGCTGATAGGCCAAGCTTCTGGCATCTGCACCTGAAGCAATTCCCTACTAGGGACTGCTTCCCAGTGATCCTCCATATCTCCTCTCTGCTTCTTAACCCAATTGAGCTTGACATCTACAAGCCTTCCCTTTCATACTCTGTGACTAGCAGATTAGTTACTGAAAACACAGCTTTATTTATTCACTCTCCCAAGACACAGCACCTACAAGACAAACCATAAACAACAAGAATCACCTTGTATACATGTGTTGCCTCATGTGACTGTTAATCTTTCTTGCCCAGATTTTCTAAATAGTTTTTGGCCCAAATAAGACTCTGTTGTGGGCAGGGGGTACCAAATAACATAAAAACAAAATACCACACACATTTTCCTAAGTGCTGCTTGCTCTGTCTGTCCAGTGGATGTCCCTGATATTTTCAAGATTTCTTCTTTAGACTTCCTTTCATTTACTTTGCCTTCCATTAGAATAATATGACACAGGTAACTTAAGGCATAAGGGGCTATTGGAAAAAAGCAAAGAACTAAGTCCCAACGATATTACTCAATGATTCAGTGCTCAAATTAGACTCCTTCCATTTGAAACACTCCAGCTCTAACACTTTTCATTTTTCAGGTTTCAGAAGAGGTTTCAGGTCTTTCTCATGCAATGGAGTTCCAAATACTTCTCAATATGTGAACCTGGAAGATTAAGACCTCAGCTCTAGAAAGATTGGGTCAAAAGCAATAACATGAGATACCTATACTAGGAAAAGCATAAATTAGCCAGGGACTCAATCTATGAATAAGGCTGAAGCACTGGTTATTACCAAGCCATTCTCCTTTCTTGATACAACATTCAATTTCACTCCAGCAGCTCAAATTTCAGTTTCTGTAGTGAAAGAAATAAAGTAAGGAGTTTCTAATTAATGATTTGATACTACACTTGCTACTTGGAGATGAGTTAACAACAGATTTTGTTAAGTATTTCTGAAATTATGTTGCAAATTTAAAAAAAAAAAAGTAAGATTGCTTGACTTCCATGTGTTCTTTATGTGTATTTTACCAACACTAGCTAAGGCAGATTGAAAATCCTCCCTTGATGAAAATTCTGCTTTGTCCACTCAGGTGCATCAAATCCCCAAGAAATGCTAGCTCTGTACACAACTATTTCAGGAAAACACTCTTTGTAAAAAAAACCCAAAAAAACAACAAAACAACCAAAACAAACCACAAAACAAGGTTGCACTGATACTGCATGTAAAGTATCTCATAAATCTGTCAAAAGCATGTAGCTTGAATTCCAATTTATTTTTAACAGCCTCCATTTTAGTGTTTAATTACACTAAGAATAATAGTACAGAAAACTAATTGCACTAATAAACACATTTCAGCAGTATGTTGTAAGAACAGTTAACTTCTTTAAAAATGTGTCTGATAAACATTCACAAATATGCAATTACTGACCCCATTAAACTGGTGGCAGAAAGATGATGGATTCAACATTCAAAGTGCTCTTTTACAGGCATTCATTCCTCTGTTGTCCCTTGGTCACCTGATGCCTGCCTAAAAATGTCATTTATGGTACCAACATATCAGTATCCTTGAACTTATAAAAAATATTTTAATAATTTTTAAAACTCAGCAGACAGTAACAGCATATATTGAGATAATTTCATACAGTATTTCCTACACACTAAAAAGGGAGAAAATAGAAGGCTGCTTTCTTGCATAAGTCCTCTAAACAAGATTTCAAATAGCTCATGGACTTGAAAGTGCCTAAGAAAGGTAATTTCACTCTTCACTCTTCTCTCTAATATTTTCTAGGTGATTCTAAAACCTGGAGAAGAATATTGAAATATATTTCACTTTTGTCAAAATTTATTCCTCTTCAAATTGAGACAAGGAGCACCAGTAGCTTTATCAAAGATACTTAGTCCCTATTTTGAACTCATCTTTAAACAGGAAACGAAACCATGGGTCACGTCAAAATTACAAACTGTAATTTCTTGATTCACAACCCTAGGCCTAATGGAGAACTCCAGGATTAAGTATCTGAATATTCCAGTGAGCAACATATTATTCTGTAGGCATACACTCAACCTAATTCTTCTATTGAGAATGACTATCAGTACAGCAAATGTTTTCTTCTCTGATTTCTCCTCTGTAAGAAAAGAGGAACATGAGTTAATGAAAATATTACTAACCATTAAGATATAACAGAAATCTGTTGGGATACATTTTTTCCTTCTCAGATTATTTATTTATTTAAAAAAAGCCATTGCCTGAACATAACTGAGAAGCCATGTAAGCTGGCACAGTATGACTGACTTAATATTATGCTCCATTGATTCAAAGTCATTTAGCTGTGACTGAGGATTTGCTTTTTGGAATGAGACACTGATTTTCATCTTTATGTAAAATGCCTACATTTTGTGGCATATACCTAAAAATATTGTTTTAAGGCTGAGTAGATAACTGAACAGAGAACCAAAACTATTGTGGTTTTTTGGTTTTGGTTTTTTTGTTTGTTTGTTTTGTTGGTTTTTGTTTAATTTTAGCCCATAAGTTGTTCTATTAGCAGTTCCAGAAAAATCTGGTTGATTTCCTATTACATGAAGCTGTCGTTTTCAGAACATTATAAAAGTATTAACAACATTTTTTTACACTGTTTAAAATGCAACATTGAGAATAACTGCATAATGGTTTAAATGGATGTATTTTGCCCAGTTGATTTTACAAAGATCGTCAATTTCCATTGAATACAATCAAAAATTGACAATTGATTTCAAAATACAAGAAACTCACCCGGTTTTGTATTTAATAATTTCAAAATTTTCACAATTTGTCACAAACTTTATAGTAACCTATATTCATTAAAAAATAAAGTTAATCTGATTTAAATAAAGCCTGTAATATCAACAATATGAATTAGAGAGTAAGACTAGAACTGTAAACAAACAGCTTATTCCAGAAAAGATAACACCTACTGTATTGCATTAAATAAACACAAGTTAAACCATTTAAGTTTTATAGAAATAAGCCTAGGTAAGATGCCTTGCCTTATATGACTATAGGTTTTTCCCCTATTATTTCATTTTACTTTGTTTTTATAAGCATGGAAGTAATTAATTATATAATGAGAAATATAAAAAAAATGAATTATGAATTAGAGAAAAGATTCTACAACAGAACCACCAGCAAAACCTCAAAGAACATTTTGCTTAGGTCACCTTTATACTGGAAGGATATTAGTCTCAGGAGAGCATAATATGGGACATCCAGGATGATTCCAAGTACTTGTTATACACAAAGGCTAAAAAGCTCCATTTACTATCAGTGGAAAACAATTCAGGGTGATCTAGCAAAAATATTGCAGAATTTCTTGATTAAAGAGGCGAAGAAATCTTTAGCTAAATATTAAAATTATGCACAGAAAGTTAAAACTAATTCTGCACATTTATTTCAATTCATTAAGATCAAATTAATAATTCTAAATTACTATAATTGTTTTCAATATTCAGAACCTTCAGATTCCTTGGAATTTGATTCAGAGTACTAAGTTTATGACTTTAAGCAGATACCTCAAGTTAACTCTATGCACAATTATTATTTCACAAATCAAAACTCCTTCTAAATCCAGGAACACATATCAAAGCTACAAAGTATTAAGATGTTTAAAATCAACTTATTTGGCCTGCCATTTTCCAATATTTCTGATTTTTAAGTAAAATTAAAATTAGCTAAGGCAGAATTTTAAACTACTTGCTATTTATATTGCCATTCTGAGTTTCTGGACCCCAAGGGGTCTTTTTGTTAAGTTCAGCTTTCTGCAAGGATCATCTCAGAGCATTCACCAGCCTGGTTTAATTTACAGCATAGAATTATGAATTAACTACTGAAAGCCATTCAGGAACTAATATATACTTTGTGCACCTCTCCCTTGCTACAAAGAGTATTGACTCTCAACACATTGTGAACACTGATTATGCTTAAAAATAAGTAACTCTTCCTTCACTCCTTCAGCATTTGCTGAAATCAGCAAGCAGCCTTATTTAATGTTAGTAGAGATATTGTATTTCTCTAGTAAAAGCAAAGGTTTGACACTACAGGAAGACACAAGATATTTCTCCTCCTTTCTCTTCATTCTAAAATTAGAGATCACAGCATCTTTGAAAATGTGAAAACTATCTCAAGCACTGTTTGAAAAGATGAACGTTCTACATAAACTGCTATACAACCAGCTGTTCCCTCTCACCTTTACTGCAAAATATTTTTTCCAGATGAATGTCTTTAACTATTAAAAAAGAAAGTGTTACAGAATAAGCCATAAGAACCTGGTAACCCAGGATCAGGTTGCTCATATGCTAGTTTTGTACATACAAGAGCATATAGCTCTAGTACCCCATATACCCCAAATGAGGACATGCTGTCCTGGGAAAAATTCAAACAACTGATGTAGAATGTTCCTTATGGAAAAGAAGCAAACAAACAAAATAAAACAAATAAAAAACCAGACAAAAACAAAACCCCAAAAAAAGTAACAACAAAATCCAAACAAAACAACTAGCCACCGCTAACCTCTGGGCAACTCTAGGCAATGCTCAGCCATCTTCACAGTAAAGAAGAGTTTACTGATGTTGAGATGGAACCTCTGCTGTTTCATTTTGTGCCTCCAGTCCTGTCACTGGGCACCAATGATTCCAGCTGTCATCTTTACAATTTACCCTTCAGGTATTTACATCCCTATAACTCCTCCTGAACCTTTGCTTTTCGAGGATAAACATTCTCAACTCTCTCAGTTCTTCCTCAGATTATTTCCAATTTCAGAATATTAGGTGGAAAGCATGATATTTAAAGGATGTGCATGAAAAGATATCAAGAGTGTTCCATGCTATTTTTTGTTTTTTTCATGAATGTAAAGCAAGTGCTACTTTACAGAGCAAGTAGCATCTAGAGAAAAGGTGACTTGGACAGACACCAACAAAATTGTTCCTTTGTTCAAAGTGTATTTGTTCCCTGTTTCATGACAAAGTATTTCACAAACTGAATTGCTGAATTTAAATACTGCCAATCATCTTTCCCTTTCTATCCCTTACTGCCCATTTCTCTGCATATTTATGGAATGACAAGATTTTATGTTGAAAGCTAATAAAGTAATGATGATAGTAACTTTACAAAGAGGTAATTCACCCCAGAATTTGAAGCTGCTTTGACTTTTGATTGAATGCTACCAATAGATCACAGTTTGAAAGAGGTCAAAAAGCCAAAAAGAACAACAAAAGTTCAGGGTGTTACTGGATTTTCTCCCTGAAAGATTAAAAACTTAAATAGAATCTGGATCATTTTTGCTCTCTGTAAACAAGCATGCTAGAGAGACATTTTATGAAGCCATAGATAATTCAGCTCTCTTCTCTGTGGAATCACCACATAGAGACTAATCCCTCAAAGCCGTTAAGCACTTTGCTACATTGAAGAATTACCCAGACAACTAAACTAAACTATGGCTAAAAATATATATATATATATATATATATATTTCTTCCTCTTCTTCAATTTTCTGTGTTATTCCAAACACCAGGTTAAGATACAGATGCTGTAATTCCAATCCCTTGAAGTACAGAATAGATTACTAAATTGCCACAACAAAAAGAAGCTTTATTAAAAAAAAAAATATGAAACACTAGCTAGGGAAAACATCAAGAATTTAAAGTGAATTAGATTATAAAGGAAAATAAGGAAGGGGCAGTAGCATCTACTGTTAAAAGAAAGTAAGTTAAGAACAAATCAATTCAACAACCATTTAAAATGTAAAATGCAGAGTAAATACAGATGAAATCAGAGAAGATTTGGTTCTGACTGAAAACATACCAGAATGAAGGGGCAGAAATTGTTCCAAGGCACATAAGCGCTGTTCAGTATAACTGCTTGAACAGGAAAACAATGACACCTCAATCAAGCATAATCATTTGAAATAATGAAATAATTTTGACAGTATTTCCTTAATAATAACTCTTGCTTTTTTAAAAAATTGCTTCAATGAGGAACACAAGAGTACTTCAACTTTCTTCGTTTTTATAGAACAGGCATTTAAAATGAGGGTATATAACATAAAATAATTTTAGAGGAAGCTAAGTTAAAATCAACAAATCATCAGAGTTCTCCATATAAGCAAAGAACAACTGGTTAACTTCATACAGAGAATTCATTAGGCATCTTGTTGAAAAATACTCTGGGTATGAGTACTCTGGCTTCTTCATCTTCCCAAACTTAAAAAAAGCCAAACAAAAAACCTCACAAACAAACAAACAAAAAAACCCACACAAAAAAACCCCACAAAATTAAAATAAATACAAAAACGCCCAGACCCCAAAACCAACACATAGCATGAATTTCTCTTTTTGGTATTACTGAGAGAATTTTCAAGTACTTATTTCTTATTAGCACCTTATTGTTAATACAAAAGGTTATCTTGCTGATTGGTATGCTGGGAAGCTAAAAAAACAGAATTTCTCACTTGCCTCTTCACAGCAAGTGAATTAAGAGAGTAATGTCAGAGAAAAGATGTGGTGATGATAAGTAATTAACACTTTCCATCTTGTGACAAGGCAGTTAAGTACTTTCTGATATAAGATATCTAGCTATACACAAACTAGTCTGTGTAAAATTTAAGAATTTAAAAAATTATAGTAAAAAATTGCAGACAAAATAATTAGAGTGGAAAAAGTTGTTACTGCCAAAGGCAGTGAAACATAACTACCTACAACAGATACAAGTTTTACTTCTTCCTTAAAATTCCACATGTTCTTTATGTTTTACCCATTAACCCAAGTACCCATAGGGTTAAACCTCCTGTGGTAGAAAATAAATAAATCTTATGCAAAATATCATTACTGTTCCCACTAAATAAAAATGATAACTCCAGACATGGCTGATATAAGACCTATCACAGTTAAAAACAACTGCACATTTAAAACAAAGCAAAACAAACAACAAAAAACCCCACTACCCAAACAAGAAAGCAAAAAAACTTCTTAGATTATTATTTTGCTAAACAGGAACATAATTTCAAGACCTAAACAAGTAAAAAAATAATAAGATTCAATTCTGTAAGACCAAGTAAAAACCTATGATTATTCTGCATCTAAAGTTAAGGTAAACAAAAATACTTGCACTTTTGAAGTGTATGGTGCTTAAGGGCAGAGAAAAAAGAGAGAGAAAAAAATTATTTGGCGGCTTGTTTTCTATGGTTGATTTTAAGGAGTCTGTTGATATAGAAAAATGAAAAAAATTAGAGAAAGGAAGCATGACTATAAAATTTGACATTTCACAGACCTATCCTAGAGCTTAGCTTTGAAAACAATCAGAAGAATAAATCAGAGAAGCACTTCCCCTAACTTTTTTTTCTCAGCTGAAAAACAGACACTTCTAATTTTCCCAAGCATCACTTTTCCTGATTACGTAAATGCACACAGATATATTCTGAAGTCCTCTTTAGATCCTAAGTCCATCATTGTAAGAACATAAAAGAGGACGTACCAGCTCAGGCCACAAGTCAGCCCAGTCCACATGCAATACTGGATTCCCACAGAATGCTGCAAGTACTAAACAAACATATTAGATAATCTTCCCAGCCCTCACCATTTGCATCTCAGGGATATCCTGAGGTAGAAAACAGTATCTTTGTATTTAAAATAACTCCACAAGGAATTAACACTGAAAAATTACTGAAGTCAAAGGCTACCTAATCTTTAAAAGGCAAAGAATTCATATGTGAATAAAATTTACACACATTCTTGTCCTGTCTTGGTTTGAAGCTAGCTGAAAAGGATTCAACATAGCTAGTTCAACATGCTATCCTATATTTAAATATTCTAGTTTTGATATCTGCGTTCTTTAAGGTCAATATTAGACACTAGTTAAGCATGCCACCTTCCAGCACCCCTCCAGTTCAACTCCCATTTTTGAAGTTAGTTAGGCAAATAAAAAATGCACCGCAGAAATGCTTACTTATAGCCCAGGGAAACAACAGAAATAGTTTCCTTACAAAAAGTTTTCCTTTTTGAGTGTAAAGGTCTTCAGTACCATACTTTTTCCCATGGAACTCTAAGACAGCCCCTTCCCTAGTTCCCTTCTAAATGCTCTAACAGCAGCCACAATAAAGAACAAATGAAGTTTGCCAGTTGGAAGACAGAATACATTGTAACTGGTATTTTTAATAGCAGCAGAATGGTCTATGCTAAAACAGGTGCTATTGGAAGGAAAATCCAGGAAAACTGAAACAGTAACTGACCCAAAAGCACAGAATGGTTTTGATCTGTTCACTTCTCAATTTAACAAGACAAAATCATATAGAGAGATAACCTAAGAGGCGAGTTAACTTGAAAGATCAAGTGAAAAAAATCTTTGATAAGCTTACTCCTCTCCTGTTCCCTGAAGTAGAGTAAGAGGGTGGATCTTCTGTTAAAGAATAATTGCTATAGAGAGGATGATTAGATAGCCCTGAAACCAATTATAAGTGATAAGTAAGTGCAAAGCACATCAATATGCTTAGCAACAAAATTGGTGAATATTCATAGAGCATGCAAGAACAAACAGTAAATCACCTCATTACAAAGAAAAGTGCCGATCAGGAATATTGACATTGGTTGTACCACTTTAAATATAGTCAGTCTGGAAGATTTTCATCACAGAAACTTCTTGCAGACTTAAAAACATGCCAGAGAAAAGCAGATAGTACTTATCAGCTCGTTCCAGTTTTCATCTGGCACAATTTACACTCCATATTGTTCAAGGTAGTCACGGTTTCACAGTTCAAGAACTGGACATTAAAAAAAAAATACATTTTCTATAATACTGCGCTAGTCATTCTGTCAAAATTTCCTTTTCCCTGCATTAAATATGTGCATGTCCGTCCCTAATTAAAATTCTCAATTTACACAATGAGTTTGCCCCCTCTGTATTTAGAAGAAAACAGTTACGAAAAGCTCTCATTCTGACAAGCCTAGAGATGAGTAAAGTAATAGGAATTACATTCAGGTTCAAGAAATCCACTGCAGACATTTCAACTCCTCCCTGAACATTTTCAGAGAAATAATACATCAGTGACCACAGAGAGGAGAAAGAATCACCAGAAATTAGATGCAATTACTGCCCTAATCCCTACAGACACAAAGACTGAGAATACACTTTATCTCCATTTAACAGAAACCTATCCTTTTACAAGGACTCAATATGATTTGCTATAAAGTTTTAGGTCTGAATCACATTTAAAAACAAGTATGAGGCATTACTTTCCAATTTACTTTGCTGATACACAAGTCCTTATCTCCCACTCCAAGAATGCAGCTAAACAGAATTGAATTTACTTTGGAAAACAATGTACATAAGACACAATAAATACCAAAAAATTAAAATAACATATTTAAATATTCTGCATTATGTAACATGGTGTTACATATGAAGGACTGAACTGGATGATTACTAACCAAGACCACAAATGGATTGCTTTATACACACTCTCCAACTTAACTGAAATCATCTGACTGCCTAAGTGACTTACTATTTTGACTCACTGGCTTTGGCCAGATATCCAATAATTTATTTTTGAGGTGTAAGGTTAGAAGAGACCATATTTTTCTGAAAAAGTACTGCTTTGTCAAAAACTATGTAAATGAATTGTTCAAAAGGCAAATAAGAGAGCAGAAAGACAAGTTCTTAAAGATTTCATAATATAGAACAGACATGGCTTGTGAGCCAGATGGCTTTTTACCAGCTGCCTGTAAAAGGGGCTGGGAGAAATAATCTGTAGCATGACTAAGTCAATTTGCAGATACACAGTTCTGTCTTCAGGATAAGTTACCAGAATTTGTAATACTAAAGTAAAGCTTCATAGTTATACAAAATCAAACACTCTACTTGAGGCACATTAACAGTTCCCATTTAGAACAGAGTTAACCAATAAGAAAAATTTACTCTCCTGGTATTTTTCTAAAAGGCATTTAAACAGACCATCAGGGAGGAGTTGCAATACGCAAATAAAGCAGTTTTCAGACAATTAAAACTCAAAATTTCAATGAATACAAAAAGAATCAGGAAAGGGTATATTTTAAAAACATTAATGCAAAAAGGCAATGCTTTCAGAGAGACTGCAGGTTTTAAAGGAAAATTATGCTACAGAGAATTCAGTTCCTCAATAAAAGGTAGAACCCCCTTAGAGCAAGCTCCAATATGTGCTGATCTTTCCTCACAATCTGTACTACACCTCCTTTTTCACTTCATACCTTTTTCATTACCCATTGTCAGGAAAATACTCACTTTTCCCATGGATATTAATGAGAAGAAAGAGAGGTAAGTATTATTGACTTACTGACGGCAGATTGGGCCACCAGAGCACTTAGAGGACAATAGAGAATAGAAATGAAATTTAATTTCTTCTTCTAGGAAGATTTCCACAAGATACTCTAAAAGGAGCACCAGATCAACAATT
Organism: Toxostoma redivivum; assembly: GCA_013397375.1. Taxonomy (NCBI): domain Eukaryota; kingdom Metazoa; phylum Chordata; class Aves; order Passeriformes; family Mimidae; genus Toxostoma; species Toxostoma redivivum. The sequence goes on from VXBI01001940.1 coordinate 552,419, forward strand.
AAAAGGGTAAGGAAAGCAGACCTGGAAAATGGTTGAGAGGTATAAGGATAAAGGATGCAAGCTTTCTGCCATATGTACAGCATATGGTTGAACAGTACACTTTAATATGTGCGACAAAGCTGAAAGAAGCAAGAACTTACTTTCAAGGTGTTAAACAAAAACCTATAACAGAATCCATGACAACTGTACTGAACTCACAATTGAATACAACCCTTGAACTGCAGAACAATATACTTCCTTGATAGTATACTGACATAGAATTTATAGGCCAAATTACATTGTTCAGCATTCAAGGATAATATTATAGTTTCATTTAAACTCAACTAGTTTTGCAGAGGAATTATTCTTTTGGTATTTTTTGTCATTTATGTAATCAGAGCACTAAGAAATCCTAATCAAGGAGCAGAATTTGTGTGTTACTGGAGAAGCATATTAGAGACAGCTGTGGTTCCCAAGAGTTTGGAAGCTACAAGTCAAAGACAAAACACATCATTTGCTTATTAATGCATTTCAACACACAGAATACAAGAGACCAATGAAGACCATGGACTAACATGGTCTACAGTTTCTTTACCACGTTTTGTTTAATGACTGACAAGATTTTAGAACTTTGACAGCAAAATGGACTAAAAGAGGATTTAACAAAAAACAGTTTTTGCAGTGCTTTGTGATGTGCTGTTTCAATAGGAAAATATTAATAAAATTAATCCAGAGATATTTGTTTTTAAAATTTAAATGAATGGACAATAGAGAACATGCAGGATAATGAGAGCAAGAAGTTGGTTAAAAAAAATTGCTTATGCACAAAAAGGGAAAAGTCAAATATCTTCTGTAACTTTTGTTTACTATTCATAATTGCAGAAGTAAATGATATGTAATCTGCCACATATATTGATGGACTAGGGCTAGAAAACAAACAGAAGACAGATGTGCTAAGTAAAACACTGTCATTTTTGCAAGTTTTCAAAGCAGCCATTGCCTTAATAATCATTAACTGTAGAGAATCTTTATTTTATTCCTGAAGCCCTAACTATTGTGAGCCCGCACTGTCATCTACATTTTTTTGCAAGACTGCATCCTCTCCCTTTTCAGAAAACTTAATTAAATCTTTAATAAGCTAGTATAAATGTAAAGGATGTGGAAAACAAAATATCACCTTATGCATATTTATTAAATTTCTGCAAACCCTAAAGCATTTCTCCCCAAATTAATGGTATGGAAAAAATTGATTTCAGTTTACCTACCAATTTCTTGCTATAATTCCATCTGTTAGTTCTCATGGCAGGAACCTTGGTAGTAAAGAGCATCTGAATATAATCTGCAAACTTGGTATCAAGACCACAGCTGATCATTTCCTCAGGTAACTGATTAAAAAGCTGTTTCAATCATTGTGTGAAATTAAGCATGAAATCTACCCACCTTCAGCAAGTGGACAGCCTTATTTTCATATTCTTGCATAAACTCTAGCATATAACGCAGCTTAAGATCATGAAGGAAGTTACCAATGACATTCTAGTGGTATTACACCATATAAATATGAACTCTGGTGTTGAAACTGGTGGTAGTATAAGTGTAATTTCGGAAAATACTTAATCCAATACAGTTACTTCAGGTAACTCATTAGACCTCTTTGACAAGCAAAGATCATAAGATAGATATGACAGATCACTGAACTGAATAATAATGGCTGCGTGCATGCGAATAATGTTATCCTAAGAACAAATATTACTTTCAAATAATATTAGCATATTTAAGCCATCCAGAGGACCGAGGAGGACAAAACAATGTTCAAATGTTCCAAAGAATTGAAAAACTGCACTAGTTTTGGAGAAATTACATGAGCTCCAAAAAAACCAAAAAAATCAAAATTAATCTTAACTCCAACTTGGAGGCTTGAGATGAAAACTCTATAAATTAATTGATTGATTAGACATCTGCACACTGTTGATTTCCTCAGGTTGTGGAAAATTTAACAGCTATGAAAGCATGACTTGCATTATTCATCTGGTCTAATTTTGAGATCTACAAATGGCATTTATAATGTCAGTACCAAACTTCAGTGCTGAGCATTCTGATAAAACATTTGGCTAATATTCTAAAAAACTGTATCCAACCACCTTTCAAATACCCAAAGCCCAATGATTAACAAGATAGTGGATCTAGTCTATCACTCTGCAGTGCATGTTTCGTACTTCAGCAGTGATATAAGAAATGTTACCATTACCTATCGATGGTATATCCCATGCCAGTATGATAAGCATGAGCAATAACATAATCAGCTAATTACTTCCTCATTTCTTTGTTCAAAAATTGCCCTTTCCTCATCAGCTTAGAATCGGTATTCATTTTCATGCTGCCATTCTTCCCTCACCGTCCCCCAGTCACAGTATTCCAGGATGTTCTTGTAGAAGTGACCTTCACACTTTGTTCCCAAGAACGCAGAGCAATCAGGTGGGTGAGTACAACACAGAGAAATACTGCACCATTAGTTTTTAATCACAGGAAATAATCCATGTCATGCATAAACCTACTTGTCTCTCTCCAAATGACCGATGGAAGATGACCAATATATTAGACTGAAAAAAGACTTCTAGAATCATCTCATTCAAAACAGTCATGTGAAACGAGCATCTCTTATTAGTTACTTCAAGTTCTAGTGACTACTCACTGCAGCACCATTCATTTTATCAAGATGTAATGTAGGTTCAATTAAAATGGTTTTAAAAGTCATACATTCTTGATAGTTATTGTTTTTACAATTTTAAATGTTTTAGAGCTCATCCCATTCAACGTTCACCTCAAATCCTGGTTAAATTCAGGAATTCCATTGGACTGCTAAGGGCATTGTCCGGTAGAGTTTTAAAGTCTACAACTTTGAGATGGAGATTCTGCAATTTCTATAGGCATTCTCTTCATTATTAATTATTTTTTCCCTTTAATTTCCACTGAAAATTTCCTTCTTCCTGGCTCTGTCATTTCACTATGCAAAGTACTGGATTGTGAATAACGCATCCACTCCTTCTGTTTCTTGGAAAAAAACTTAAGAAAAAAAACAAGAGCTCTGGTCTTTCACCAATTCAGAAACTGCATGATTTGCAGAGTGACAGTTATCCACAGATGGGAAGAATCCCTGCTCAAAGAATGTACAATATAAAACTTACATGATCTGAAAAACTGATTAAGTCTGATATGCCATATCAGGTATTTGTGTGCATAGAAAGAACCAAACATGCTTATCATAATAGTAACATACAAATCCAGTTCAGCAAATTTGAATCCCTTATAACTCAAACAGATATTGTCCAATTTAAAGGCCAAACAATCACAGATTTACTCCTAGGTCAATGTTATTTAATTACTCTCAGTCCCAGAAAGCTAAAACTGCATTCACAGTGTAAGACCACCATCAATAAAAAGTCCAGATATCAACTCAATTATCATTAAAGAAGTATGTGCTTCAGTAAGAGAATGAGCTCTTAAACATCTTCAGAACAGAATCCAATATTTGGTAGAGTCTTAGTGCAGTACACAGTGGGAAAAGGTGAACGTTACTCTTAAGAATGCTGACCTGCTGTGAAGAACATGCTTCCATACTACACTGGTTGATGTAAACAAGATGTAAACAAACCCCCTCAACAGAGACAGTAAAATCATCATTGCAATCCAATTTGTGCAAGGCAAAATATAGGTCTGATTACATAATAAGATTGAAGGTAACTGATTTGGCAGTTTCACTTCATTCACTATTCATGGCTAAGAGATAGAAAAAAAAGTCTACTTCAGGCCAGAAGCAGCTCTTGTAAAAGAACAAATTAACTATGAAGCAAGGTAGCTGTAAAGTCTTTTGAACAGTAACTCTACTCAGTAAATTCAGAAGTATGTCAAATGGACAACACTATTCTAGATAGCAGGAGAGATGAAAAGAACTCACTTTCTTTGACAGCAAAATACTTGGCAAAGAAGATTAATAAAATGACAAAGTATGAGACATAAGACTTGTCAATCCTCTCCTAATGCAGTTGTAACTGTAGATGTAGATTCCTTAACAGCATAATTCTGTAAATCATGGAAGGAGAGGTGCAAGACCTAGGACTGATGAACTACTCACAACTGAGCATTCCTCATGGAGAGATCCATTAGTGGAAAACAGCTCAAGAAAACCAGAGCTGAAACCAGTAGAAGACTGGAAGATTACAGGTTGGTGAAGAGATAACACTTTCCCTCTCTGAGTATCCATTTGCAGATGCTGTTAGGAAAAAAACCCACTGGATTAGGTGAACTCAGACTGAATGAGTTAAGCCATTCCTACCCATACTATATTGAGACTCTAGATGATTTGATGTCATAAAATATTCAAAGCACAAAGTAGTTTAAAACAACTGCTCAGAAAAGAATTAAAGAAAATATGTCTTCTGATTATCACAAGATGGCACATGGTTTCCTGTTCTGGGAAGAGATATCATCTGAACCATTTTCACAAAACAAAACGCAGCAACAGGACAAAAATCACTTCCATGAGGGCTCCTGTCAATAGATGGATAACAAGAGAGGCAATGATTAGAGCTTAATGAATGGGAATCATCCCTTTTATAGATTAGAGCAGAAAGTGATCATGATGAGATCAGAATCCATTACTAGCCTTATGTATTTCAGGGGATTGCAATAAGGACTGAAACAGGAAAAATAAAAGCATTTAAAAGAGATCATATCTGTTTTCATAGCATTTCAGACCACATCATCCCATTTTTCTTCTCCAAGTGTAGCAAAGTACAAAGAGTTTATAGAGCTAATTCATGCAGACTAGTTTGAATTTTCAAGGAAGAAATGCAAACTCAAAACTAACAAGTCACAACGAAGACCGCCAAGGCAAAAGCAAGGAGCTTATTAAATCTCAAAGACAAAAGGAGGTCACACAGAAAAAGCATTGTGCTGAGTCTGTGAGAACTACTACACTTTATGCCATGATTAGACAAGTCAGTTCCAACAGAATAACAATCTGTGTTGAATATCAGTAAAACTGAATGTCCTTTAGTATCTTATGGTTAGATATACTAATTGTGGTATCTGGAGAATTTATCCTTGTTGTAACTTTGCAGTGTTTCGTGACATGAGGAGAGCATGTAATACTTAAGTATATGCTAACCATCAGAAGAGTATCAGTAGGAATTTTCACAGAGAAAACTTGAATCACATGAAATACTAACTGAGTATTTTCTTCTGCAGTGTGAGCTGCCAGATAACTTTCTAAAACAATGATGTATCAACCTGGAAATGAATTATTGATTCAAGGGAAAATTTAAAAATTTAAAAGCCAAAAAATAAATAATAATAAAAGGAATTCTTAAATTTCTTTACTTGTAAGGGGTATAGACCTGGAAGGAAAGCTGACATGAGGCAAATAACTGAATTAAGAATGAATACAGCTTTTGGTCAGCTCAGCAATGGGGAGGAACTCAAATTGTGGCTGAAATAGGCTGATGGCAACTAGGAGGAAGAAAAAAATAGTATGATCTAATCTTTCTTGAATGCTGTCAACTGAGCCCATTTGGGTCCTGACAGGATATATTTGTATAAATACCAACATTTAATGTGCACATGGTCTGTGATTTTAGAATAAATCATACAAAGAAGGTAAGAGAAAAGATGAGTACCAAATAATGAAATCAAACCCTTGATTCCTTTCCACATTTGTCTTCAGATATCATAATGATTACAGGTGTCATTTCCTCTCCCACTCCAAAGAAATCCAGAGGGTTTTACATGAAAGAACAAAAGAAAAATTTCTAATTAACACAGATTTCTTCAGAGAGATCAAAATTTTACTCAACCTACTTTTGCATTTCATTCATCTCTCTCCTTAGAGGAGAGCAAAACATGACAATCTATCTTAGAACAATAGATATAAAACAGATTGTGGGAATACTTTTAAAATCAGTCTGTACATACAAGAAGAGTAAAATATCAAAAAGAAGGAAAAATTTAAAAATACAAAAATTCTTGAGAAGAATGTTGCAAATATTGTAGAAAAGATGAAACTAAACGCTACAAGGAAAAATATCTACATAATCAAAGAAGTGTGACTTTATGTAAGAAGTATGATAAAAAAAACATACGAAGGAAAACCATCTTATGAAGAAAAAGTAGAATCACGGAGAGTTACATCATGAATAAACAGACTGGAAGAAAAATAATGCAGTATTACACTGAAGGTAAGAGACATACAACCTAATACAGGAAGTGAATGTAGGCAGTCTGAAATTTGACTTTGAACAGACTAGAGAACAATTTTTGGCATAAAATACATTCATAACTTTCCCCAGGGCAGCCACAAATGTTCCAGGATGAAGTCTGCTCTCTAAGTTGAGCAGGCTTAAAGTCTGCATCAATATCTATGAGTATTCTATTTCTTGAGAAAACATAAAAAGCTAAGATAATAACAAAATCTAAAAAACATAGGAACTAATTTATAAGAATCAATCCACACACAAAGAAAAAATCCCCACCAGCTGGGATATAGAAAGGAAATAAGAAGACTTTTAGGTTAAACAGAATATGAGTGTAGTCACAGGAAGAAAAAAAGTAACTTTTCCTGTACCAACTTGAGCTTATAGCTGGTGAATCTATATTTTGCAAAAACCCAGAGGGTTTGGAAAACAAGTTATACTTTGAAAAACAAAAGAAAAAAAACAGGTGGAAAAGGCAATGAAAAAGCTGTATGAAGATGACTACAAATGTCAAAAATCTGCAGAATCCCTATCTCCCTATCAGAGGAAGGATACAAGATTATAAGAGACAGACCTACCACTATGCTTTTCCTTTGAGTATTACGGCTCGAGTTGCATAAAATTAGAAAAATATGCACCCTTGCATCCACACTTTTTCAAGACCATATGATGCTGGCATTGTCAAAGTTTCAAAAGACACCAGGGAAACTGGTTTTTTTTGACCATGTGCAACCATAAATATTTTATGGATTTCTATTATACATTCAGTTTGTTCTGCTTTCAGAAAATACCATAACATAGAGAACTAAATTTCATACACCCTTTTAAGTCTAACAGGCTTTTGCAGATTGACAAAACCTATCATAAGCACTTACAGCACTTTTTTTCCAAAAGTAAACTTACTAAATTTGACACACTATTTGCTATTAAGAAAAGCACAGAGCACATAAAGATTTTTTCCAAGAAGACATAAAAAAGAATTTATGTTGCCATACCTCAAAAATAACAACAAAAAAAAAGAGAGAGGAAAAAAGCAATGTATACCCCTTTCTTTGCTATGAAAGGAGAAAAGCAAGAAAAAAGGAAGTACCAACCTTTGCAGTTTATAAAGTGGACAAGCAAAAAAGAAGTTACACAGGAAACCAGTTACATATCTAACAACTGAATTCAAATTCCTGAAGTCTGCAGATTACCTTAGCATTAGGGGCAGTCCTATCAATGTCTCTCAAGCTGATAGAGTAAGACAGCAAATTTCTTTCTTCTACAAGGATTTCACAAAGTACTAGCTTGTTTCATTGCTTCACATGAAATTAATGAAAGCCCACTTTGGTTTCAAGGTCAACTCTTCCAGGATGAAGAACTTAGTTGAATTTTTTTTTCTCCAAATATCAGTCAATCTACCTCTCTAAAGAGAGGCACAATTTTAGGATATTAACAGTAATTATCAAGGACAATCAAGAGTATATACACCACTTTGCACGGTTAACAGTAACAACATGATCCAGTCAATTTAATGGACAACCTCCTATCAGACCAAAAAGTGAAGGGTACAAAGCAAAGCATGGAAACGAATAAAAATCCTACTTAATATTAAGGAAAATTCACATTTCCTCTTCTTGCCAGAAATGACAAATTGTAAGACAGAAACATTAATATGACACAACTATTTAATAACTAAAATTTGGATGCAAGTTCAAACTGTTGATTTTTTCTTCTTTATTTTGGGGATACGCAAAACCACCCCTTTCCCTGTTTTTCTTATCGTAAAACGTTTCAGTAAAGAGATTTTACAAGCAATTTTAAAAAGCTTGAAAAGTAGGCAGTAGAGAAAGTTTTGAAGGCATCACAATTATTGAGTGTAAGCTTCACTTTTAAAAATTAGGTAATTTGTATACTACATAGCCATTACACCTATTTTAGTGTATGTTTCAGAGTACTATGTCTCCTAATATTTTCTTCAAACTTTTCATCACGACTCATGGTCATTTTCAGAGAAATCTTCATCTACTCTCATGTTATTTCACTGTCATTTGATTGCTAATGATTATTCATAAATTCTTTGCCACCTCTGACATTAACTCTCCATAGTTTTATTTTATTGTGCCATCCATTCATTGGTCACTCTACAGAGTTTCCTAGCAAATTGTTTCTCAGGAGGCAAAACACACACACAAACATATTAGAACCACTAAGTTTAGCATTTTTCCTCGTGCCTAGTGCCTCAAAATTTTCAAACAACAAAACCTCTCAGCCATCCGTATGAGATTCTGGCACACTTGCCATTTACCCATATATTAAGAAATGGAAGTATCACAGTTTCCTGAACAGGAATTCATTTAATCAGCATACTACATTCCCAGTAAGTTCTTTAGAAGAAAAAGGACATAGCATGGTGCTAAGTTAATGAATGGATTCAGTGGGTCAACAGGAGGCAGACAATCTCCAGTGGCAGATAAAGCACTTAATCCTTTTAATATAAAATAATTACTTTGCACTTTTAGATCTGTTTCTGAGTAGTTTAAGGAAAATAACTATTCAAAGATACCAGCATATAATTTTTATCTAAATAAAAAAAAAGTGATTAGTAAGACTAAAGTAGAAGTTCATTGTGGAATATTAAATCATGACAGTACAAGCAGTCAGGAAGCTAATGCAAAACCTAATGGTTTAAATATGCTAAGAAAGTGCTATTTAAACAACAATACTCAGCATTCTTTTCTATGCTGACAATTAAAAATTCAGGTACCTTATAGTGCATAACTCAATAACTCACACTGAGGAAACTGGACGTGGAATTAATGTCTATGTTAGAAAAATAAAAATATTACCAAAATTACATTTCATGCTCATAATATCATGAAGTCTAAATTTTTACCTTCTGAAATTAGATTCTAAAATCCACAAGAAATCAAATTTCTAATTCTATGCATTTTTTATTCTTAGAAAATGTGAGTATAGTTCTAATAATGGAAACCAGCTAAAAACTGTCTCCTAGGCCCATTTTAAAGCACAATTTTTAAATTTTTTGTACAGTCAAGATTCATTGTAAAGACTTGAGTAGAAACATGTTTCCTCCAGAACATTTTTACTATCAAAACAGTTTGTTAGATCCAGGAAAAGTTACATTTTCACTTGAGAGAAGTACAGACATAAAATTACTTTTGAAAACAAAGTTTCTGTACCAGCTAATGAGCTCGTAATTTTCTCCCTCACAGACAACCAAGCAAGAGTTCTGCATGACAGCACAATGCATTCATTGCTCAAAAAACCTGATGTTGCTATAACTGAACAGCTTCAGCTACATTTTTCAATCAGTTAAGACACATGCTGATAGCAAAATACACTAACACAACCATATCATTTTAATACGGTGGGATAAAAAATGCAACGAAAGGTTAAAGTTCTATTTTCTATGATTCTACATGTCATCTGAATGTGCAATATATACTTGAATTTACAACCTATCTAGCATTACTCACTTGATGCTCTTGTAAATTGAACACATTTAAGGTGTCATCATATCTATACTAACTTTATAGAGGGGATTAGGAGGGAAATATTCAGTTCTTACACAGGTGGGACCATCTTCATCAGTACTGCTAGTTATGGCCCTACAGGTGGATAAAGCTCCAATACTAACATAACAGAATTCTAGAGTGAGGTGACTTCAGGCTTCATTGCTTTCTGGTGTAGCCCACTTACTAATATGTTTTCTACAGTATAAAAAATTTTGCACTAAAATTAATCAGCTTTAGTGCCTCTCTTCTCCATTTATAATTACATTAAAACAAAGTGAAATAATGTGGAATTCGACCACCTATAGATTAAATCATTATAATCTTGTGCTGTACTCTCTTTTGCTTGGTATCTGTAGAAGTAATGACGTACTTAGATGAAACCACACAGAGCAGTTAATCGAAGAATTTGGATCTACAGCAAATGAACAGAAACCAGAGTGGGTAATTTTAAAGTTGAACAAGCTTCTCCTGTCTGCCATCAGGTACTTACAAAACATACATAGATTTTGTGTAATCTCCCATTGCTTGGATATTACATTCTTGTAATATCTAAATGGCCTGGAATACTGAAAGAAAAATGCAGATTTGAGAACCTTTATGTTCCCACCACGACCTCTATTACCATCAAATATTCCAGGGCTGGCTCTTTGGGAACTGGGCATAGTGCATTCTATACTTAGTTCCTTCAGCTACCTCTACTGTCACAGAAAGTTACA